>PVKA01000146.1:60751-254816 GCA_004027165.1 Ctenomys sociabilis | reverse complement strand
TTTTTTCTTTCTACAACCCTTCCTTTGTCTACACCTGTCAAAAGTGGGCACTCCATTGACATTCAACTACCTTAGGTGCTTGAACTCGACACCACAATCCAACACAGTCCAGCATTCTGCAACCATAGTGAGTTATTCAAAGAAATTGTCGACCATATCCATTTACAGCTCAGCTTAATATTATGGGCTCACGATGTATTTTTATACTTTTATACTTTTCTGCTGGATGGTTAAGACCTAGGTAGATCAAAACTTATATACCAACACAAGAACTTTATATTTCCTATGTGGTCATTGAAGTCTTCTCAGGGTTTATCTTGTAGTCCTGTACATTTTTCTGTAGTTCCTTTGTCTGTGTCATCCATGTGGATGAGTCACAGCCCAATGTTTTTGACTTCGCAAAGCTTTGTGATCTCAAGTGCAAAAGAAGCGAAGCCTTCCTGAGGTCCCAAACCTGAAGTATTCTGCTGCGCAGACAGTGGTATTGCAAAGATATCACCATCTATTGATTCCTGAGACATCCCCAGACACCAAGTAGGAATCTATTATTTTTCACTCATTTACTAAACTTGTTAAAACAGGAATACTAAGTGAACATTTCGCTTCTACAAAACTCACACGATTCCTCAAACTGGGCCAGCTAGGTAATGTTGTCTGTCTTTACTCACTGTCTTTTTCTACTTAAGTAACACCTAGCCTTAGAAACACATTCTGAGCATCACATATTGGGATGGTAGAGGTGGTGTTACTGTGCCAAGACAGCGTGGAAGAAATGTCCTTGTTTCCTGATCTTGGTATGCTGAGGTCACAGATATGCTTGCCAGATGGGGTTGACAGCAGAAGAACCCACAGGCCCCCAAGTCTGCAGCTAAGACCCCCACACGCACATGAGCACCCACTGGTACGGCGATGTCCACTCGCATTTCCCTGGGATTGGGTTCTCCTTTCCTTTTCCAATAATGTGAGCATCGCAGAAATGTAACTATCGCTTACAAAGTCTGACAAATGGCTAAATGTGTATTTTCAGACACTGAAAATTAATTAGAACCCAAAGAAGGTACATTGGGTCCATTTGAAGGGGCCGGGGGATAAATTCTTATAATCGAAGCAGCTCTGCTACCAATTTTTTGAGTCTGGGCTAACAAAAATCACTTAAATACAGCAGTACCAAAATTAAGGAATTTAACAAGAAATCCCTAAATGAAGCTGGTTCCCTAACTTAATGATTACCCGGATTGTGGCTGCAGAGCAAATGAGACAAGAGCTGAATCAAATTCACAGTAAGGATCACAGCCAACCTAACCATTGAATTTGAATTGGTCCCTCTGCATCCGAAGTAGATGGAATTTGGAAAATTAAATCCTAGTACCTAGGAGCACTCTCTCTCTCTCTCTTTTAATTTACAGCCTAGAAGTATTCTTTTCATAAAGAGAACAGTAACAAAGAAAAAGTTGGGAACTGAAGAATTGTGTCCACCATCCTAATTTGGAAAACTTCTGTGCCAAAGGTCTAAGATACAGATGGACAAATTTAAGATTTTTTTAAAACTCCTACCCAAGCTCCTTCCAGTATTCATTAGAAGGCATTTCCTTCTCCCAGAACTGAATCCAGGGAGATTTAGACTGTATTAGGAGAGGCCAGGGAGAAAGCTCAGTGGCAGAAGTGCCTCCTTGGAAGCACCAGGTCCTGAGTTCCATCCCCAGCACCAGATAAACTGTGTTAGCAGGACTGATGTCATTCATGCCACATACGCGTACTTTCGTGTTCCCTAGCACAAGCATTTCTCATTGTGTTTATCAGAAAAAAAAAATGGTCAGATGAGAAACTGATTTATCACACTTCTCACTTTTTGAGATGTGACATAATAAAATGAAAACTATTTTAAAAAATAAAACTGAACAGGCTTTAAAAGAAAGAAACTTCACATTAAAAAGGTGAAAACAGGGCTGGGGAGATGGCTCAGTGGAATAAGCGCTTCCCTGGCAAGTTCAAGGGCCTGAGTTCAATCCCTGGTTGTGCAAAAAAAAAGAAGGTGAAAACTCAGACTAAAGCACAGAGTTGCTCAGAGAGTAGTTTGGGTCTCAGCTTTCCAGTCAGACTGCTTGGGGTGAAACCTTAGCCCCCAGCTTTTCAAGCCATGCATTTGGACAAGCTAACTGAATGCTCCACTATCCTCTCCTAGTAAGATGGGGAACTAGACCATCGCTGGGTCACAGTTGTACAGCTGGATCGACAGTTGTTCAGAGTTGCCCACCCTGCTTGTTGGGTTTGGATCCAGGCTCCTCTCATCTTCAAGCAAGAATGGAAGGAAAGGAGCACAAAGCAGTGACAACATTTATTTGAAGAAGTACAAGTAAAGAGTGAGGAGGAGGTTGGCTCAGCAGAGTGAGCTGGGGCTGCAGAAAAGGGGCAAACCAACAAAAGTAGACCCTGTGCAGAAAACACTCAAGGCAGCCTGCAATCCCCTGCAAGCCCAGGGTGACTGGTTCTCCCTGGAGGACAAGGGCCACGTGGGACCAGCAGCATGGTGTTCACCGGTTGAGGAGCGTGGGGAGGCGACTGAGGTGGGTGTGCTACCCAAGAGGCGAAGCTGGCAGGGCTTATGATAGGGACAAGGTTTTCCTGCAGAGGAGACAGGGACCGTCAGATTTAGGATGCAGTTAGGTTACCCACTTTGTAGCATGTTCCAGGGATGAATTTTTCCCTGGAATCCTGCAGGCCTCAGCGGAGGCGCTATCTTGGATCTTAGCGACTTCGCCCCCCCCTCCCGTCACCACAGTATCACAGGTCAGCTATATGAGCTCACCCAGGGCTGTGGGTGACAAGCAGCCCACCACCCACCGCCCGCTTCCACGACGATGAGGACCCTTCTCGGCCAGGTGAGGAAGGTGCCTCTCTACAGCCTGCGCTGATCTCCCGCAGACACAGCCATGCTTGGGCGGCGCAGGGTGCCACGAGCTTCCCCCATGGGGTGAGGTCTCCTGAGGAAGTGCAAGAAAGCGAGCTCTCTTGGTGTGTGTGGCCTGTCACCTTGTCTGAATTGAGGCGACCTTAGAGAACCTCTACGTGAGGTCTAGGTCATCTCATGGGAAACCCGCTGGAGTTCTGTTTTCATAGAGTAAATAAATCTTATTTGCCAAATGCTTAGAACAAGCCAGCTTTCAGATAAGTGTCCATAAAATCTATTGTCTTTATTATGAGATCAGACGACTCTGTCCTAACAGACTACCGTTGACACTTTATGGAATCGTTCTCATTTTAAAGTGAGAACTCTAAAAAACAACTGAGTATTTGAGGTCACATGATATCACTACTAAAACAGTAGAAAATATATATCTTGCATTTGGTTTGTGCTTTGTATTACCATGTTAATACAAGCTCAAGTGTCAGTGAGCTTTCTGGTGTTAAATTCTTCATGTTTGTGGGGCCAGAGAGATGGCTCAGTAGAATAAGTGTTTCCCTGGCAAGTGCAAGGACCTGAGTTCAATCCCTGGTTCTGGGGGGGGGGATCCTTCATGTTTGTAATAGGGAGGCAGAATATTTTAAAGCTGTTTTACAGCATTCATCAATCTAGAGGATATTTTGAGAAACAGATGTTAAACATTTGCCCATTCAAGAAACCACAGTAAGCTATTGGGCAATACAAAATTACTTGGTTGTTATTTGCTTTCTACTTTTTTTTTTTTTTTTTTTTTGCTTTTCTGAGACAGGGTCTTGGAGTGTGGTCCTGACTGGCTTTGAACTCACTCTGCTTCCTAGGCTGGTCTTAAGTTCAGATAGGTCCTCCTGCCTCAGCCACCTAAGTGCTGGGATTATAGGTGTGTACCACATCATAGGGCCCTGTTTTCTACTTTTAAAAGTCTAAAATCCCACTGTACCCACACCAACAGTGTGATCACTACTATGAGTCAATGTCCAGGGGTTAAGGTGACATGATGCACATAAGCAATCTAATCGCTTTTTGTGGACCACCTGAGCAGCTCTCCTTGAAAGAAGAGCGACTGTCTCCATTTTGGCTGAGGCTGACCCTATTTTCTTGTATTGATATGTACAGAGCTGGCTAAGACTTCTCTTTATCCATCAATTGGCCTTAAGCAATGTACATTGGTCTAGCTGAGGTGCTGGTGGTAGTCTTTGAAGGTAGCATGTGTGTTTCCCTGGTAGCCTACACTTGCAGCTCTTTAATATGAACTGGGTGGAGACAGGACGAAGAGCCAGTGCTCTGCTGCTGGCTGGGATTGAGCCTCGAGGTACAGGCTATGGCTTCTTGGGGCTTGAAAGATTACACATCAGAGCTGAAGCACCAGACCCTTGAAACATTAGATACTATTGCAATTGCATAATACAAATTACTTTTTCTGCATATGGCAGAGGTAAATGTAGGCCACCCTCCTACCTCAGCTCACAGTACTCACCTACTTCCCATAATGTTCAGCCATTCCTCCTCAAGCCACTCCTCCTCCACTGAATAAAACCAGGTGCAACCCTGGGTCAGTCTCTCTGTTCCAGAAAGCCATCTTTGTGGCTGCATTTAGGGCCTCTTGGCTCCCCAATAATTATAAATTAGTGTCTTTACTGTGCCTGTGGGTTGCACTGGGAATGGCATATTGGAATTAATTTGGTGGGATTCCAATAATGTATCTTTGAGATTACAAATATTGACTTCTTGGACCGAGACGAGAACCTGGAAGGGACCCCAACAATTTATAGAACTGAAAGTGCTATGATTTTCCTGTGGCCACAGTTTAGCCTAAATAAGGGTGTTTGATAAGCAGGGTATGGGAGTACACACCCATAGTCCTAGCCCTTGGAGAATGGAAGCAGAGGACAACAATGCAGAATCTAGACAACTGAACAAGACCTGCATCTGAGTAAAGGATACAAAGGCCTGGGGATGCAGCTCAGTGAGAAGGCTCTGGGTTTGCTCTCCAGGACTGTAAAATACAATGACAAAATGAATAAGGATTCTCATTACATATTTAGCCAGAGTATTTATGATGAACAAATTGACCCCAACGTGCAAACAATTTCTCTTGATTACATGCATGCTAGATTTGAGTTTTGCACTTGCTGGAGCCAGGGCAGCTTTCTGGGTCCTTCCTACTCTGCAAGACATTTGCCTTCAATCAGTGGGAAAATAGCAAGGCCAGCAGCATGGATGGCATCCGTCACCTTTCTCAGACTAGGTTCGGTTCCCATGGAAACCAAGTCTTGGCCTTAGAGCCTGTGTCCATGTCTACACAGGCTGCCCCACTGCTGAAGTGGCAGAGGAATCAAGGGCAGGCTAACACTGTCCTCACCCAAGTGCGTCCCCTCACAGCACATGGGACACCAGACTTCCTGCCGTATGAGTTGGTGTCAAAACTGAAGACAGAATTTAAATGATGAAGTTAGCTAGCCTTCAAAATCTTCAGCCTTTATTCATATTCTCATTATAATGCTGGTAATTTTTACCTATGATATGTCTTCATCCTGGAGCCTACTAGGTAGAGCAGGCATTGTAATTCTTTTTTGCAAATTAGATAAGGGCTGGAGGATAGCTCAGTGGTAGCCTAGCATATGGAAGGCTCCATCCCCAGCACTGCAATAAAAAATAAATAACTTCCTTTAGGAATCCTAGGAGAATCCAGTCCCACATCTGACCTTTAAACACATTCTTCCCGTGGTAACACAGTACTCAAGTTACTGCTTGATGTACCCTGGTTTTTCCCCAAGGATGAGTTGATTTAGGGATGCTTTTTAGGGTTTGCCTGTTCCATTGACACCATTAGATGGCCCTACTACTGGCTAAGAAACCTAATGCCTGTATTTCACCTGAGCTTTGTTCTAGCTGGAGACAGACGCTGTTCCTTTTATGGAGTTCACCGGGGGGGGGGGGGGGGGGGGGGGGGATGCTCCACCCTGCTCTTCCAAATGCCCTGTTCCTGATTTTCTTTCTCTTTAATGTTGACCAAAAAGGTTTTATGTGAGTACTCAGGGTTAAACTGAGGAAGTGCCGAGTGAGCTACATGCTCCACCTATGTATGTGTGTATGTAGACATGTATTTATGTATGCATGCATGTGTTCATGCATGTACATACTGGGGATCAACAAAAAGGCCCTTTCATCACTAAACTACTCCCTCTGCCTTTCTTGTTTTATTTGAAAACAAGGTGCTACTGAACTGCCCAGCCTGGGCTCTAACTTTTGATCCTCTTGCCTCAGCCTCCCACGTAGCTAGGATCACCAGCATAATTACAGGCTTAGCCACACCATACCTGACTATGAATTTTTTATAGAAAGTGTAGACTACAGTTATTTGGGGGTTCTGTTGTTGTTTTGGGTGTTTGTTTGCTGGCCTGAGAACCAAACCCAGGGCATCTCAAATGCTAAGCAAGCGCCTTCCTTTGGAGCCACACCACCAGCCTATCGGGGTGACTTCATAAGGAAGGTGTAAGGCCCGGACACGGTGGTGCAGGCCTACAAGAGCCCAGCCTGGGCAGCTTAATGACCAGCTGGACAATCAGCTGACTTAGAGACCTTGCATCAAGTTAAAAATAAAAACAAGCTCAGGATGAAGCTCAGGGAAAAGGCCCTGGCTTCAGTCCCCAGTACACTCCCCCACACACACACAAAAAAAAGTGATAAAAAAAACTCAACTGCTTTTTTATTCCCTGTCTAAAAAAGTAAAATAGAAAATCAATGCCACCCTTGGGGGTCTCCGCAGCTAACATTCAGTGAGGGTTCTGAGGCAGTGCTCACTCCCCCTCCTGCAGCGTCAGTGGCTGGACAGTTCAGAGCCCAGCCCCACTCTATCCCTGTCCCCGAAGGTGCTGGGGCTATACCCAGAGGTGCAGGTCACAGGGCCAGTGTCCATGGGACATGGATGAAGCCACTGAGCACCAGAGGGAGGACAGAGGCGCATGGCTGCCTCAAAGCGTCCACAGAGCTGCAGTCCCAGCCCTTTTCACTGTTAAGATGTATTCTTGCTAATTGCTAAGAGAGCCAGGCTGGGCTTGAACTTGCAACCCTGGGGCCTCAGCCTTCCAGAGTGCTGGAGCTGTAGGCCTGTGCCACCATGCCTGGCCCCTCTGAGCACTGAAGATGAGAACAGATCTGCACTGCAGTCTGACCCAGGTTGAGCGGGGGCATTTCAGTTGCCCTCTGGTCCTTAGTGCTCTAGCTAACCAGTACCTGTTATTTTCCTGCTAGGCCTCTGGAAGTTTTAGGTATAACCTCCTCTAACTCCAAGTTGCCTTTAAAAAAGAAATCTTTTATTTATTTAATGATTTGATACAGGATCTTGCTATGCAGCCTGGACTCATAGTGATCCTCCTGTCTCAGCCATCCCAGCATTGGGATTACAGGCATGGGCCACCATGCTCAGTTCAGTGGAGGCACAAAATGCCTGGGATTCCAGGGCAGGCATAGCAGGTTGTACCAAGGATCGAACCTGGGTCCCTGTGCTTGCCAGGCAGGCACTTGGACTGCTGAACTATTTCCCCAGTCCAAGCTGCCTTTTTGAAAAAGGTTCCTGTGCCTGTTAATAGAACCTTGAAAAAAACCACTTAAATTGCACAATCAGTATTTAAAATATGGAGTGAAGGTGAGTTCTGTAAGTTCTAGATCCTGGGACAGTCTGACCCCACAGTCATGGGCCAGGACGGAAGTGACACTTGGTGATGGGGTTATACTTTCACCACCTGACTCCATGCCTTTGGATGGGAGCCCCTGGGGCCAAGGGCCCGCTGCATCAGCCCAGCTCTTTGGATCTCTCAAAGAGTCTTAGCATGATTTTCCATCAAGCTTTCTCTATGCAAATGGCTGGAGGTCATTATGTGTTTGTTTTAAATTAATCAGAATCAAAATGTGCTTTGAAATTAAATTCTTTTATTTTAAAATTTCTGGATGTTTCTGAAAATTGTTTCTGTGTGGTGCAGAAAAACTTCACATGTAGCCTTAGAAGATGGCTCTTAACTTCCATCTTTGTTCATCACTCTGCAGTGCTGGGGATTGAACTCAGGGCCTCAGGCATGCTGAACCCTCAGCCACTGAGCTCTCCCTTGGCCCAAAATGCTTCAGTCCTGTGGTTCCACTGACTCTACATGAGGTCTCTGTGGAAAGCATGGGTCCCTCTCAGGAGGACACTGCCTGGGAGACGGCCGACGTCACTTCCCATCACAAGCCCTCAGTCTGAACTTTGAAGCAGAAGGACAGAGCGGGTCTCCGTGCTGGGAGGTAAGGTGACCTTCAGCAGCCCCACCCTTCAGTGTGTGGACTTTTCCTTAATCTGTTTCCCTCCTCCTTCTGATTCTGCTTACTGGTGTCACAGTGCCCGGAACTCTGCTGGGTTGTTGTCCCCAGACAGTGAGCTTCCTGCCTTTTTCTAGGACAGGGGATACCATGTAATTTCCTGGTCCAGATTTCCAGACAGGCCTTTCATTTGGGTCCCACTCACCCCCTCATCTTGGTAAGCACCAAGAACCATGCCTTTTCAGATTCCTTAAAGCAGCTCTCTTCACTCCTCTTGGTTTATTCTCCCTCGTTTTGATTGGGCTCGCTGTACTGTCCATGCTGCCAGTCAGCCGCTGTGGCAGTCAGCTTTCCCTCTTCCAACAGGGTTGTCAATCCTGCCCAGCATCTCGGCAGCCATCTTTGGCCTTGGGAGTTTATAACATTTTAAGTTTCCTCCATGTCATTTGCAGTAGATTTCTCTGGAGAGTAGAGATAGAGGCGTGTCCTTAGCTTCCCATGCTTAATTAGAATCATAACTATTTTCTAAAGCCAACAGGTAATCATGTCACTCCCCTGTCTAAAATCTGTCCCTAGATCCCAAGGCCCACATGACCTCTTATTACTTATGTTAGTCCACAAAATCTTCCGTGATTTCACACTCAGGAACTTTGCTCCATGACCCAGCAATCCAAAATGATTATTGGCTAGTTTAAAACCCAACTACAGTGGCCAGGGAGATGGAATAAGTGTTTCCCTGGCAAGCACAAGGGCCTGAGTTCAATACCTGGTTCCTCAAAAAAACAAAAAAACCTAACTACTCTCTCTTGTTCTCAAACAGTCTGCTTGTTTTCTTTCTAACATATATCATTCGTTCTCCTCCTTCCCTATCACATATTCTTTGATTTTCTGAGTAAAAGTTGACCTCTTTTCATGAGTTCATATAGCACTTAATACGTGTGTATAAAAAATCCTATGTTCCTGATCTCACAATGGAGAATTAATTTAGATGTCATATTTCTCAGTTCCACAGTGGAAAAGTTCAATGTAAAATACCACCTGGGGATGTACCTGATTCTTCTTGGACCTTTCTGGCGCCTAACAAAGTGTCCCCCTGCCTCAGACATTCACTACATATGTGACAAATGAGTGACACAGACAAGACAGCAACAGACTCCTCAGCTGTCACAAAGCTTGTGCACCCAAGGGCAACACCTTCACCTGGAAGCCCGGATGTCCAGGTCTACACTGTGCCTGACTTTAACTGCAGTGCATTATCATCTGGCACAAACCACACCATCTTTCTTCTTATAAACCTGCTCAGCTATAAAACAGAGCTGCCACATAGAATATCATCATATTTGAAGAGAGGTGAAAAATCTGCTTTGAGCTCCAAAACCTTGCAGGCCAGCCACGAGCAAGTCGCCAGCACTTCTTGTCAGCTCCTATAGGGCAGAAGTTTTCCTGATTGCCTCGAGAAGCTCTTTCCTCCACAGGACCTGGACATCAAGGTGCCGTAGCTGCTGAACAGCCCACATTGATACGTTGTGGACTCCCCACTACCAAAGTGATCCTGCTGTTGGCAGCTTTTGCCTCTTGTAAATATCATCAGCACTATCTGCAAGATGCACCCTCCCTGCCTGACCCCGTTTGCTTCCCAGTGACCTCAGCTGAGGCTACAGTATGCCCCACCCCACAGCTGCTGCCTGTCTTGGCCATCACGTTCCAGGCCAGGATTGCTTTTTTATAAGACCCAGCTGCACAGAGAGTACCAACAACTGCTGTCAGTAGGGCAGAATGCTTGGTTTTCTAGGGTTGAGATCCTCAGGTAGGAAACTCTGGGAAAGAACTGGTCAGCTGGGGAGAGCTTCCTCTCAGTGCCTGACACCTTTCTTCAAAGGGCCTGATGAGATACCAATGAGCATCAGTTCATCACCTCCCAGACATGTGATTTCCAAGGTTTTGTTGCCCAATTCAGCAGACATTTAACCATTTGAAGTGTTGTTTAGGTTTCTACCTGGGGCTATTAACACTGGCTGAAAGCGCAGGCTATCTACTGACTGATGCATGCAAAGCCCGTAGCAATGTGCGCGGCCCTGCAGTATTTGTTCAGGGCTCTCCAGCCTTCCGCAGCTGTGCGTGGTAACCAGTGTCCATCAGGAACCATTCTGGTCCTGCTGCTGGGAACTCCTGCAGCTTCCAGGGCCCTCCCCTTCCAGCCAGAGTATATCGCAGGAGAAAGTGTTTCAGACAAGCACACCCCAGGGCGTGATAACAAATATTGAGACACTGAATCTAAATGAGAAATTGGGGGGGGGGAATCATTACATCTGTGTTGGTCAGGGTTTTACATAGAGGAATAGATTTAAGGAGCAGATATTAACACAAGATATACAATTCATAAGGAATTGCAAGACTGGCTTATGACAGTCAGCCGCAGAGTCAGATGAGGGAGCGTGAAGAGGGCATCTGCACACCCCAGACTGAGGAATTCAGTCTCAAGATCTGAAGCTCACTGCTGTGCTCCGGGTAAGTTTCTATTTGTCAGCTAATGGGTCTGAGACAGAAGACTGAAGAGTCTGAGATGGAGGCCAAATAGTCTGCACTACAAGCCAGGCGATGAAGGCCAAGCCGAACGTGAAGACTGAAGGTCCTCTGACGAAGCCGAACGTCCACCACTTCCTCAGCCCCTTTCTATGGTCTCCTTGTGCTGAGTCACTCTGGGGCAGAACCAATTGTACTCCAGGGCGGGACCCCCACCAGCCGGACCTGCGCCTGAACTGTGCCACAGAGTCATCCAGCCACGTTGACACAATGTATCAACTTCACCATCCTAATACATCAGGAGCAGACTTACTATTTTACAGTATGAAGTGTTTTTGTAAATTGCCTTTATAAAATTGTATACACCTGAGCGGTCATGCTTCTTTCAGAACATTTTCTTAGGAGAAGGCTATTTGCAAATACCTGTGAAGCAGGGCATGGTGGTCCACGCTTGAAGTCCCAGCACTCCCGAGGCTGATGCAGAAGGACCATTGCAAGTTTGGGACCACTCTTGGCTATAAAGTGAACTCAAGGCAGCCTAAACTACATAACAAGACTCTGTCTCAAAAAGAAAAAAAAAAAAAAAAGAAGAAAGCCAATAACTGTGAAGCAGCATCATCCAGACTAAAATTGCACCTCTGGAAACTCTTGTGATGGGGCAGTGCTAGTTCTTCTACAGCTCTTCTGAGGAGAGGCCCTGGGTCACGTACCGCCACGTGCTTCCACTTACTGCTCAGAGAGCTATTTGGGAAACCAACCATCCCTCAGGCTGTCATGCCCCGCCTCACTTCAGTCATGTGGACACAGGGACTACAGGAAGAAGTATCGAAAAGATTCTCAGCCATGGTGCAAGGAGCCTGCAGTGGCTCATCGGTATGCTCAAACTCTATGGCTCACACCCACATTTTCACACCCATGGTCTGAAATTCTATCTTAGATGAGTTGTCCTGGTTCTGAGCCATGGCTAAAGTTTTCCTTCATGTGTTGAGGAGCAGAGATATAGTACAATTGCACATGCTTCTCTGAGTTCTTCTCCTACTTCTTCCCCCCCCCCCATTTATGTATTTGGTACAGAGTTTCACTATGCAGCTCAGATTCTTAGTGTTTTCAGCCTCCCCAGTGCTGGGGTTACAGGTGTATACCACTATGCCATGTCTCAGTCCACAGCCTGTGGAACCTCGGATCAAACCCTGGTCCCTGCACTTGCTGAAGCAGGGGCTTAGTCCACTGAACTATCTCACTGGCCCTAAGTCCTTCTTCTGTCCTCACTCTTCCAACAAGCTCCTCTCCCTGTATCTCCCCACCCTCCTGTTCTCCAGTTGGTTGTGGGTCAAGTGGCTTGTGGGGGTCTCTGCTCAGACCCAAAACCCCTGAAACATCTGTGTGTCTTCACTGACCCAGCAGGAGGGCACCTGGGAAGGACCTCAGTGCCATTACCCATCCCTCGGGTGCTGTATGGATGACACTCACCTCCATCTGTCATCCTTTCTTTCATGTTTTCTCAAAGCCAGATTTATAAAAGGCGAGTAACTGTGCACAGTCATTGGAGTTTTTTTTTATCAGATGCATAAAAACTGGAACTTAAATTTCTATTATTTTCCCCTGTCCAGTTTCACTGATTAAATCTGAAACACTACATTGTGATATCCTGTCAAGTTCAATGATGTCTTTAAAAAGTAAGAGTTTAAAATACCTTTCACTGATGAGAGAGAATGATTTTACTGCTTTTTAATTTACATATTTTTCAAAAAGCAATCCAAAAAGAAACTATTCAAACAAGCTACAGGACAAAGGCAGAGAAGGGAGTTATTTTTTGTTATTACCAACTTTTCTCTTTTTTGGCAAGAACATTTTCAAAAAAATAGGTCAGTTTCATGTCACTATTGAAAAATATCTCCCAAACGGTCCTGGTTATTTATTTTTTTTAGCCTGTTTTTTACATAAAGAGTGTTTCATGAGAGACACGCCCAGAGCACAAGCCCAGAGCTTGGGAACCTCAATCGTTTCCAGAGACCAGAGTTCCCACACACAAAATGCACTGCTATCGGGTTACCAGCTTGCCACAACTGCCTAACCTGACAGTGAGCTGGAGTTTTCGGGGCACTGCTGTGGGAGGTGGAATTACCAGGGGGGATGACTTCAGCTGAGGGGTTGTGGTCCTCTGGACTTAGCATGCAAACCCCATGGGCAGTCCAGCCTCCACCTAAGTATCCAACTCCAGGGGCGAGCATATCCGGGATTACACTTCCCGAGGTCTTTGCCTCCTCTCAGAGGTAATGTACGCTTACCTCTGGTTTCCAGGAGACAAGGGTCAGGGAAAGGATAGGTTCAGTGGCTCTGCTTGTGTTCTCTTCGTATTTCTGCCATGGTCTCTGCATCCCCCAAATGTTTCCCAACAAATCTCTGATTATTTTCCTTAACAGTGAAAAACAAAATACCAGTTGTGTTTCGGTAGCAGGTTGGGGGTGGGGGCGATGGCAGCAGCTCATAATCACATGACTCCTTTGCGTCACCGATGTGACTTATCTCCATTCGCCTTCCTCCTCATTTCCCAGGAATGTTGCCTGCAGTGAGTAGCACTAATGAGACTGAGTAAGTCCCGCTGAAATGGCAGCGGTGAACGTGGATTTCTGCACACTTACGGCGGGGAAAAGCGAAGCATGCGGTTGACAGCATGGTTCTGAGTTGTGCGGTCAGCAGTTGTGCGTCACAGCTCCCAAGAGGATGAGCCATTCTGGACCCCTTGTTTGTGATACAGTCCTGGAATAAGTGTAAGACATGCTGGAATGTGAGCCCCACATTCCTGCCATGCTCCTGCCTGCGCTCAGCTCCTGAAGTGCTCCAGGTGGGCCCATGGGTCTGTCATCGCCACACCTCGTTGGGCCACCCCTGCTGGCCCTGGGTGACCAGGTCCCCGGGCCTTCTAATCGCCTGTCTTTTGCATGACCATTGCCCAAGTCCCCAGCTCCTATGTCAGTCTAGGTCAGTGTTTACCTCTCTTAAGGGCAAATTCTTTGGCTGAAAACTATCCAGATGGCCCAAGAGCTAAATGATCAAAAGTTTCAACAGTTGTGTATGATGATGATCTTCAAAGAAACTTCCTAAGTAATGGAGTGGATTTTTTTCTTTTTCACTTCAAATGAAATCTCATGCAGATGCCCAACATCTAAAGCAGATGACTGTGGCACTGGGAAGACGCTGTTCTGCTCCCCGTCGACCTGAGGATCCATCCAGAGCATGGACGGCAAGCCACTGTCACACAGGAAGGGAAGAGAGAGGGAACAGGAAGCCAGAGTGCTTGCGGCTTGTTTCAACAGCCAGTCACTCAGTAATTACAACTTCTATTCCACGATCCTCCTGTGAACCCCAGCTTCTTGGATCCCCTTCAGAGCACAGGATGGGCTGACCTGGGAAAGCCTTGCGCAGTCACTTCATCAGGCTCTTCACCCACTTTCTGCTCTTGTCTGCTTTCTGGGGCCCTGGATGAACAATTCAGAGTCCAGTTGCTATCGCACCTCTTTCCACTGCATGTAAGGAGATCCACACACCCAAAGACTGAGTTTCTTCATGGGCCGAGGAAGATAATAATACTAATATCTATTTTATCCTTCGGGAGGGCAGAGAGAAGCATGCCCCTATGTAAAGGCATTGCCTGAGGTGTGTGGTGTGTGTACTTCTGGGGTTGTTGTGAATACACAGAATACTGCAATGAGGAGTTTGTTTGCACTGCAGTCATCGTTAGAGACTCAGGCAGCTCACAAAGCACACAGAGGGAGGAAAGCAAGCTGCTTCTCCCCAGCACGCTCCCAGGACTGTGGGTGCATGGCTCTCGGCTCTCGTGTGACCACTGCTGACAGGAAGAGCAAGAAGGCAGATGCCAGCCCCGCACAGAGGCCCCTGCGTGAGCTGCGGACTCAGCAAGGAGAGCTCCAGCTTCTTCCCTGTGCTGTCCACAAGACAGCAGCCTTCGAGCCTGTGATGGCTTCAAGGAGTTCCAAAAGAGATGGGAGGCACTGGTGGCCATAGCTGGCCAGGAGGAAGTCGGGTTAGCGAGCAGACTGGGGTGGGTCACACCTGGGCTCGTCTGAACGTTGTCTGATTGACACATAACAGGAAATGTTCAGTTTTCTTTTTAAACTGATGGTGAACGACTCATCGCCAGTAATCCCCCTCACACAATGCCCCCTCCCTCCACAGAGGCCCATCTCGTGGCTGAGCAAGTATCTGAGGCAGTTCTAGTACAGGTGGAAACTGAAGACCCGAGGGAGTCACTCTCTTCTCTCCATGCAATTCTAAACAGCACCGGTGGTTACTCCTGCCTCCACTGTCCTAAGGGAGTAGTAAATAACATAACCAAGTCCAGGGGAGCTCTGATCTCTGGGCGAGGGCATGTGCATGCTGGATCTCCTGGCCTGACTGTCACCACCTTCATCCTTCTCCCACTTCATAAGGGTCCATAAATACGCAACACCTGTCACACATTAAGATCGGAGTGAATTCTGAGAGAGGCGTGTTCAGTGAGAGGCCCTACGCTTACTCAGAAATAGTCGACCATGCCTGTCAATCACACCGAGAGACCCTTTTTAAATCCCAAAAGCCTCAATTATCTGCACACTGCAGCAAGGGCCATTTCCGTACGCTGTGACCTGTGTGCAGCGCCTGTACTGTTCTGTCACCATGGCACCCACCTTTTTCCATCTGAGTCCTCTGCTTGGTTGGCACAGACTAGCCCCGATCACAGCTTCCAGCTTCATCTTCAGTCGGTGCAGCTGCTTGCTCCTTGCTCCTGGGCATACACTGGACAATTATTTCCGACAGGTTCTTGGTGTAGCAGAGGAACAGGCAGGAGGAAAAAGGGAAAGGGCTTTATTTTCTTTGAGGACATGGAGAGAAGTTGGGGAGGTTAAGGAATTCTCTGAACTGGACAAAGGAAGGCTGAGGCTTTTATGGCCTTTTGTCAGGGGTGGAGTTCAGAGATGTTTAGATATACCTGAGGGAGCTGATTGGGGTCTTCCCTGAGGTGGTGGAAAGGGTGAAAGTAAATTATGTCCTGGGATAAATTGGAGAAGAAGGGGGAGGTAGTCTTGGGAAGATGGGCTTTTGTCTTAAGGGATCGGCTATATTAGATGACCACCACAATGATTTTAGTAATTCGTACTATGGCCCAAACCTATCATTCCTGTCTTTTGGTTGTTGTGAAAAGGGGCACTGAGTCTCTTAGACTGCTTTCTGCTGAATGGAAGCATCATCTTGGGGGCAAGGAGCGTTGACAGAATAATGGTTTATGTCCATGTAGAAATTAGTGTCAATGTCTCAGGACTAGAAGTTTATCATTAGTGATGACTCTCACTGGAGACTGAAGGAACCAGCAGGCTGACTTTTGGGAAGCAGAGTGGTATGAGCTGGGGGTATTTGGGCCCATCTGTATTGTTGAGCGAGTGAGGGGGAAGAGAGAGAGAGGGATGTGTCCTCAAAAAGAAAAAATCCTAAATATAGGGGATATTTTGCCATTTGCTGATGTGGTGACAGAAGTTTTTTAAACTTTGGAGAATCAGTAGATCAGAAGTTTCTGTACAGGCCACTGGGTTTTATACTGTGGCCAAGCTGTCTGACAGTAGAAGATTAATCGCTTTGTTTTGATGGCCTCCTGGAGGCCAAGGGAGCTGAGGGATGACAGGGGAATGATCGGAGTGAAGGGTATACACCCAAGGCAAAACAATGCAAAGCGAAGAGAGAACAATTCCCCAGAGTGACCAAATTAAGGCTGAGTGGATTTCTAAGCCCTGGGAGCGGTTGTCACCAGCTCTCAAAGCTAAGAAGAGTGAAAGCGAAGTCCCCAAACCTTGGTCCCTCTAGTCGTCACCAGAAGTCAAGGGGGTCCCTGGTTAGGGTTGATTATAATTAGGCTTTCTAGACACAGGGCCCTGCGAATTTCTGAAAATGGCAGGGGATTGTGTCATTAAGGAAGGGGTATATAACTCAAGGCAAAGCAAAGGGCAAAGCCCTGAACAACAGAACCAGAAGTGGGAGAGCTCAGCCTGCCTGTGAGATGTGAGGTGGACCGGTGTTGCACGTAAGCTACCAATGGCAAAAGGCAGATCCTGGAGGGGAGAAGCTCGGCTGATAGGCAGGGGGCTTAACTGGGGGTTTGGCCCCCCAGAAGCCTCACACGCTGCCTGTCTATCCAAGTCATGAAGGCACCATATAATAGGTGTTCAGCGCAGCAGAGAAACAGGCAGAAGGAAGAAGGGAAAGGGCTTTATTTTCTTTGAGGACATGGAGATAATTCAGAGAAGTCAAGGAATTCTCTTCATGTCTATCAATTTCCTCACTACACACAAGAACCTGGTAACTGCCCACCCCCCAGCAACATTTGTAGAAGTTCTCTTTCTTGAATGCATTCAGTGGCACTGTGTGGCTGCCTCAATATTCCGAATCAATTTAAAGTATTTTCATTTTGTGGTCACTTTGACCTGGGAGAAAAGCAAGAAGTTGCATGGTACCAGCTCCAGTGAGTGAGGTGGGTGAGACACAGCGTCCTGTGGCTGCCTTTCCACCTGATGGCCCTCTGCAGTGGCATTCATTGCAGTTTGGATCCCTCACACATTGGTTGTGAGAAACACTCATGAAATAGGCCTTTCAGAACTGCTACAGAAAATGGCAAGAATTATGGGATAAGTGTGTTCAAAGTAAAGAGATTTCAAGTGGGATTAATGGCAATGTGTCTTTTGCTATTGTAAATAATGTTATTTAAATATATACCATAATTTTTATCACTTCCTTATAAATTATCAGAGTATTTGGAGAAAATCCCCCAGAAATCTAGAGATTACTTGCTGCAGAAGTTAGAAGCATAGGGCACCTATGTTGCTTCTTACTCATCCTGTGAGCATGACATGCAAGTTAAGCAAGACCCTCTGAGGACCCTCAACTTCTGAGAACCCTCATCCATGAATGGGACTAATTGTGAGAGAACTCACATATGCATCACTTAGGACAGCAACTTTCACAAGATGCTCTAAAAATCACTCTTCTTCTTTCAATTCTCCTATAGCATTTTCCCAACTAAGCCATGGGGCAATCTCAGAAACCCTGTTAATGCAGCATTCTAAGAAGTCACCTCCAAGATGTGAAGAGACTTAGAAGCCATTTCTATGATTCTCAGTTCAACCCAACACCCAGCCTGGCCCTGCCACCATTTTGTGTGTGAGGGATGCAAGCAAAGGAAAGAGGGGCTGCCTGTCTCCTGCACATGCTGCTTTGAAACTTGTGACCAGGGGTCCTCACCCACACCCTCTGTGGCTCCTGAAAGGTGAAACACCAGCTTCCAAGATCTCTAAGATTTTCTCAGTCAGTCCCAGTTTCCCCAGGTCAATTGGTTAAATTGCCCTGAGGTAAAGTGAAGTGAGGCTTACAGTTCTTGGAGAATGATATTAAGAAAAAGGAAGCCACGAAGTTTAGAGGGGAAGAGGAGAGGAGGAGGGAGAAGGAGAGAGAGAGGCAGGAGGAGGAGGAAGGAGGTGGAAGAAGGAGCAGGAGAAGGAGAACAAGAGAGGGAGGCTTGCATAATCTCTGGGAGTGGCCCGTGACACACGAGATTCCATGGGGCTGAAAAGTGACTCTGCCAGCACCAGTCATACTGATTTGGCAATCACAGCTGGCTCTGCCCTTCACATGTTTAATAAGTTGTAGATTTTGCAAATGTCTTAGTGATTTCAAGTAGTGTCCAACCCCGGGGCCTGGGAGCGAGGCTCTGCAGGAGATCGCACTGCTGTGGCGGCCATCTAGCTCTCCTCCCAGCCCTTCCCGGATGTGTCCTGAAGTTCCTGCGGGGTCTCTCCCGGCCAGGCTCCACCCTGGTGATGGCATCACCCTTCGGGACCACCCTTATCTGTGGTGACGCACCCCTCAGTCCTCTCCTCCTTTCCCGCACACTCTTGGCACCGCGCCCCATTTCTTCTTATTCTTCCTCTCCTTGCTGTTACCCTCCCGTGTCCACCCTTCCCTCCTTAGTCATCTCAGCACTTGCGTTGCCGTTTATGCCTTGAGCCACTTTTCTCCTTGCAAATACCCCAATGTTGGGGTTTGAACTCAAAGCCAAGGGCCTTGGTCTACACCATTCCTCGTGGCCCCTCTCCCACCCTTGTGGTCTTCAGCTGAGTTACCCATTCTCTGTTGTCTACTGGTAAACTTTTTACAACATCATGGCTCCAAAAACGCACCTTGTTTTCCTATTATTTTACTGAAGGTTAGCAGGAATTTCAGAAGCTTCTGACTGCTTGGTCTCTCTCATCCCCATGAGCTCTGCAGCCCTAGGACCTATGTTCTACCATGACACTTGTCTTCTACCTCTCCCCACTATTTCTAAGATAGATTCACTCCTTTAGGCATAGAAAATATGGGCTAGAGCAGGGACAACCCCTTACAAAAGTTTGGGCAGTTAGTTTTAATTAAATGAGAGGAAGTCAAGGGATAAAGCTAGGAAAGAAAGCAAATAGTATAAACCATCTCTCTCCCATCCCTTCTTATCAGTTTGCAAGATGAGTTGACCATTGAACTATATGTACAGAATGGGCTTGTTTAAGTGGTTCCCAAAGATGAGGTTGAATTGAGTAGTTCAGTAGCAAATGGCTTGTCAGAAGGGGACCCTGTGAAATCTGTGCAGTGGGCAAAGTCTGCTCTTGTTGCCTGGCCTGTTTAGATCTTGCATGCTCATAAGTCTCCTCCACTTGGAAGTTGCAGAGCTGACCATGACTCCTGCCTTGAGTGTGGGGGGTCCCTGTCCCTTCCGCGGCTGCTACTAGGTGTCCTCAGGTGCCTGCCCACAGGCTCACACCCCTCTGACAGCTGCCACTCCAGCCCTACCCCAGCATTTCAGCTCCCTCTCCACAACCTGACTCCCTGTGATCTCAAAGGTGGGAAGCTAGGGGGCTTGAATGCCAGCAGGCTCGCTGGGTCCTAAGCGATGCTGGCAGGGGAGGCACAGTTGTGCAATCTGCATACACACAGTCTGGTCCAGGCCCTCACTCACAGACACTGAGCGTGTTGCTTTTCTTGCTGAATCTTGATATGGTCCTGCACAGCGATGCCAATGGATTGTGAAAAGTCATAGACATAGCCTGTGGAAGGAATAAAGGAGTGTATTAGTCAGATTTTCTGTCATCAAACAAAATAACCAACACCCACAGCTAACAGGAAGAGGGGGTCAGTTTGGCTCTGGGTGGTAGAGGACCCCTTCCACAGTTTATTGACTGCAGGGCAGAAACATCATGATGGAAAGAGGGTGAGGCAGAGCCATGCTGCTTGGTGCATAGCCACTGGGGGGAAGAGTAGGGGGACGGGGCCAGTGACCAGATAGTGCACCCCAAACCACATCTCCCTCACTCACACAGACACCTGAAGTGTGTGCTATCATCCCCCAGGTGGACCCCAAAACCAACCTAGTGAACACTCAGCCCCAAATGCTGCAAGTAGCAACGGAACCATTAAAGATCAAGTGGTCAAAGGGGAGGGAAAGAAAATACAGCGGCACCTCAGCTGAGGACTGCCTTTGTTTATGAATGATTTGGTTTTCACACAGAAACATTCAGCAAGATTTTTGTTTTGTTTGTGAGTGCCGCACTGGGTCACAAACACTACCATGGCCGTCTTTCCACCATGAACATGAATGTGGCTATGTTTTCCAGAGTTGTGGAACAAATTAAATCTATGAACCAAGGTAGCAGCATACTTTCTCCTGAACAAGTCCCTATTTGTCCTGTCCCTTCACCCCACCCAGTGCCACTGCTCCGCTGGCTCTCACCACTTCCTTGTCTTGCTTCTCTTTGATCCCTTCCATCCTCACAAAAATGCTTCACTTGAAGGGCTTGGAATTCCCACATGCCAGAAAATACCCAATTATTCCAGGTCAATGCAGCAATTCCAAGGAAGATTGCCACCTTGGGTCATTGCAGAGGAGAAGAAATTCTTAGATGAAAAGCATCTGGGATCTTTGAGAGAACCATTTCCATGACTGGAGTGGTGGTCCTGATGGTCAGAATTACAGGAGGATTTTTGAAACTGCCTTTTATTATTTTTCATCTACTATGCTTAGGAAACTGCACTCATAATTCTACTTGTGGAGATGGCTTTGAGGCAGAGGATCATAAATCCTGATGGTAACCAGACTATCCAGGAGGAGGAAGACCAGAACAAAGACCTTTGCACAAGTGAGGGCATCTGAGCTGGAAGAGGTTGAAGCAGCTACTTCAGGAAAGCAGCGACAAAAGAAACAAAGGAGGATATGTGGGGCTCTGAAGACAGAGGGCCTCACTACAAAACAGTAAGGGACCCTTCCACGACTTGACCCCCACTGCAAAGCAAGAGGGTGCACTGCTCACTGCTTGGAGAGGCGGCTTTGAATGAGACCACTCTGGGGATTGGAAAGCTTGAGGAAACCACCAAGCCACTTTGTTTGATCCAAAAGAAAAGGGCAAGGTGCAAATGCCTCTCTGGGCAAACACGGATCTCTCCCCACCCCGTCCCCAGCACAGATCTCACTATGTTGTCCAGCCTGGTCTTGAACTGCTGGGCTCAAATGACCTTCTTGCTATAGTTACCCAGGCAGCTGAGACCTTCGGCACAAGTCCCTGGAGCAGAACCCCCCTGTCCTCTTTTGCTCTCATGAATAACCAAAGAACCCAGGGAATGCACATTCCAAGAGGGGATGCAGTCTGGGGCCTCCCCCTGCTCTGGGACAGCACCCTGCACAGCACCTACATCCAAGGGTCCCAGTCTCCACAGGGTATGAAGCCCTGAGTGGGCACTGCCTGCATTCTCAATTGACATGGACCCCTAACCCTCCTCTCCCACCCAGGCAGCTTTCCTACACCTTGGGGATTGGCTGCCAGTGCCCCCCAGGCTCTGCTGTCCCTTGCTGCCTACCTAAAAGTAACAAATCTGCTTCAAGTGACTTGCTGCTTATGCACAAGTTGGTACCCAGTGCACAGTGACAGTGCTTCAGCCACAGACCCAGCAATGACAGGACAGAGAAAGAAACCAAGACAAGTCCATATTGATCCAATCAAAAATGAAATAATAAAGAGAGAAGATTTTCAGCACTTGATAATAGTTTCAGATGTGTATCCATTTGTCCTTGATGTTAGAAATGTCTCTCCTGTTGATCCAAAAAGACTTTTGGAAGAAAGTGGGATTTCCTGGACTTCTTAGTCCAGCAGGGAATCATGTCCTCAGGCGCAAGCACACAGGTGACACATGTTGGCTCTTTCCTTGCAAAATGAAGCAACAGGCAAAGCACAGGGGTCAGCAACTGGGAAGAAACAAATATTGATTGTTTAGGTTGTGCAAAAGCTACCTTTGTACTTGTAGTTTTATATATATATATGAGTTGCAGAAAGTGAAATTAGCTAATGCTCCACATTTTGGTCCCTGTTCATGATAGAGAACCCTAGCAGCCAGGAGGGATAGTTTCCTTTAAGCTTCCTTTATATTCCACACACATTGTGTGTTCACATCTCCTTTTCTTATCCCCATGTCCCTCAGGAAAAATGGCCAAGACACCAGCCCCAGCAGTCCAGTGTCATGCCCTAGAAAACAAACATCACTGTTTCTCAGTCCAAATTTCATGACCCACTGGGAGAGTGGCTTATTTACAAGTCCACTGGGACCCCAGTGCCCAAATGCCCTGAATTTCTGGTCTTAGATGATGACACTGAAAACATTCTGTTTTCACAGGTGGCCTCACTGCTGAAATTGCGAACGGTGACTTGCGTCCTGCTCTCCATGTCGTGTTTTGCTGGGACACTGTTCTAGAGGCTGGGGACACCAGGGGGAAATGGCGGTCACTGCTTTCTGTGGCCCCTTCCAGTCACCAACTGGAAGGATGGGAGGGGAAAGAGGCCTCAGTGCTGGCCTCCAGGAGGGCCACGGGGCCTGGCCACACTGTAGGCTGTGGATGTCCACTGAGTTCTAGTGGTATAGCACCTGCCCACTGGGGGTGGCCTTGGTGCATGTGGCCGGGCAGCCACCTGCCTGTTCCATGAGACGCCAGGTAAGAAGTGCCAGTGTTGCTCCTGCTCAGCCCTGATGTCTATGGAGTAATCTTTTCTACCCTTAGTTCAACAGTTTGCAAACACAGACCAGGAAATGCTGAATGCTGCTCTTTATGCTCCCAGGTCCTCACCACCTTCTGTATAATCTCATGCGACCTGCTGTCTGTTGTTGGCAAAAGGATTTAGAGCCCCACAGACTGCACTTCGTGTCAAACAAATTTCAGTCTTGCAGGTGGAAGCCATTCTTAGGGAGGAGACGTGGGAAACAACACATCCTTATATTCGTCATCTGGGGCAGAACATAGTGAGAAAAACAACTGGGGAGCCACCAACACAAACAGGAGTTCAGATTCTAAGAATTAGAATTGGAGCCCCAAAGTAGAATCTGCATAGGGTATTGTCTGGGGGTGGAGGGATGTAGGTGGTGGGGTCAGTCCCTGTCCCATGGAGGTCTGGCCCATCGAGGGCCACGCAGTGTCTCTGCTGTAGGGAGGAGGGGACAGCTCTGCTCAGCTGTTCCTGACAGCCAAGGGGCAGTAGCCTTCAAGGCCTTCCTGGTCATTTAATTTGCTGGAGTCATTCATGTTCTTCTAGAGAGTGTCACAGGATGGTTTCATGGGTGCTGGGGAGCCACGGAGTGTTCAGGCTCCAGAGAAGACCCCTGAGCTCTTCTGGGAAATCCCAGGAATGTCTGTGAAAATCCCTCTATGGTGGATTGACAATGGGTGGGCAGCCTATAACACCAGGCTGAACTGAGCCAGCTTAGTGCTGCGTGTGGGAGGCCCCTGGGGACTGTTGCCAGGAAAGTAAAAAGGTGAACTGGAGATGAAGAAGAGGTGCTGTGATGGGGCTATTGCCTTGTCCTCTTGGCTTTCCCGATGAAAGCTCAGCTGTCCTCATTGCCGGTGAAGCCGAGACCTCACTGTCACTGAGGATGGCTGCAGTACTTTTCTGAGAGCTCTGATCCTCACTTTGAGTATTGCTCCCTGGCTCGGGGGGGGGGGGAGATGGAGCACAGTGCAACCTCCTGGAGAAGACTGTCTCATTGGCTTTCCTGATGGGAGCTTCTTTGCTTGTCCTTGGAGGACCTCAGGACCTCACTGCTGCTGAGGACGGCTGTGGTACTCTTCATGGAGCTCTGGTGCTTACTTTGAGCATTGCTTCCTGGCTCCAGTGCAGCTTCTGCAGCCTGCTGGCACTGATCGTTCATGTTGCTGGCCCGCACTTTCTAGCTTTCACCACTGACTTTTGGGCCTTCCTTGGCCAAATCCATGAAACAGGCCTGCATGAGACATTGTAATGGGCTCTGTGTCTCCAGTTAGACCTCTGGGAGGCCTTGTTATGGGTTCTAGGTCTTCAACTGGACTCAAGCAGGACATTGCCATGGGATCCAGGCCCCCAGCTGGATTCTTTGGTCTTTAATATGTGGGCATATTTCCTGTACTTGCTTATAACTGTCTTGCATATGATTCTCTGGGTGATGACTACAGAATAATCTCATAATTATGTGTCCCATATATAATTGTTTCCCTTGTAAACCCCAAACTACAACACTGCCCCCTCCAATTTCTCTGGATGCTAGAGTCTGCCCTGCAGAGTATCCCCTCTGGTAGGGTTTATAGATGCTTCAGTGAATAAGCATGATTGATCAAATCATTTATCAGTGATGATCAATGTAATCTTCAGTCCCTCCTTTCTCCTGGGAAGATGGGGAGGGTTTAGAGTTCCTATCCTCGAATCACCTGCTGATTTTCCCTAGCAGCCAGGCCCCAGCCTCGGACAATCCATGAGTCCCCAGCCAGCAGACAGCTCCTTTCCATACAAAAAGATCCCTGTGTCAGGAAGTTAGGGAGAAGACTAAATGGGTTTCTTGTTGGGTCACAGAGACAATAGCTAGGCAGTAAAGTGGAATTTAATCATTAACGGTCATGGAGAATACCTCTCCAAAAGTTTTCCTGGGAAGTAGATTGATCATCAGTTCAAAGTATCATGAGGCTTTAAATGTGACTATGGGGCTACACAAGCAGAAGTAAAGTCTAAAGTGATGGATTTAATTATGGTGCTGGTTTCAGGAATTGTGCATATCTCAGGGTCAGAGATCTGCAGGGGCTCAGAGAATAGCTAGGTTTAAAATGGTCAAGATCTCTGGGGTTTTGCTGGAGAAATCTTCAGAGGACAAAACAACCATTCACCTTCATATATGTGACTGTTCAACTTGCTTGAAGGCACAGAAATGCCAGAATAGGCTTCTTAGAAGGTATTTTGCAGTCAAAATTGTGAGTTGCCTAGAGCTGAGAGGAGTTCTTTCTAAAGGTTTGGGGGTCCAAACACAGGACAAGCCTTTGGGAGCAAGATGGGAGATGAAGGACAATTGAAGCACCAAATGTCAACCAGACTAGATGACCCTTCAAGATTCTTCCAGCTCCATACTTGGCAGTCAAAAGACTCCTGAGTTGCCCATACTCCATCCATGTGAGGACCGCAGGTCTTCCAAAATGACTGGGCTTACTTGGGCTTTGCCCCAAAGTCCTGGCTCCATCGATAGCTGGGATTCAGTTTCACAAGCAACAGGATGATTTCTACCCCATAGGTGGAGAGGTGAGATGTGGTTCTGAGTCTTGGGTTGCTGTATTCAGAACTGAATTCAGAATGTGGCTCCAAGCCATTCCAGAGCTACTCAAGAAGACACTCACCCCATTGGCTTCCTGAATTGAAGCTGAAATGAACTAAGACAATCCAAATTTTTTATCTGAAGTGAAGATTGAACCCTTGCCTTTGCAGTATGCTACATTCTTAGCCTTTATTGTTGTTGCTATCATTATTATTATTATTATTATTATTAATTACTGGAACTGGGGATTGAACACAGGGCTTTCACTCTGAGATATATCCTCATCTCTTTAAATTGTATTAAAGTCTGAGAAAGGGTCCCACTGTACTGTTAAATTGCATAGGCTAAGCTTAAACTTGCAATCCTCCTGCCTTGGTCCTCCAGAGATTGGAATTATGGGCACACATCACTTTGCTCAGCTCCAAACTTAAGCAAGTGAACAAAAATAGGCACAACCAAGAAATTCTTGTCAGGTACAGTCTTTTTGTGTTGCTCGATTCTTGAGTGAATCTCTTCAGCTGAGTAGGAATTGAAATGTGCTCACCCCTTCTGCTGCACAGCCTTGCTGGAATATGGGCTATGTGGGGTGGCTCTGCTGCTGGCCACCTGGTGACCATTTCCTGAAATGATCCAGACAGACATACTTACACACAATGCACTTTTTGTTCATGAGTTGCACTTCCTTGGTTGCTATGGCTACAAATTGTTGATACTGGATCCACAGGTAGGGGTTTCTAATTCCTTTCTGTCATTTTTCTCATGAACTAATAAGCCATGGTGGAGTTCATGTATGTGGAAACCCTTCAGGGCATTATGGCTCTTTGTTGCCAATCCTTTTCTCCTTATTCTTGTAGAGCTGTTCATACATGGAGATGAACAGATGTATCACACTCTTCCTGCCCCCTACTCTCTCCTCTCCTGCCCTCCCCTTTCCCCTTTTCCCAGCTCCAGAGGTAAAGGACCACCAACCCTTTCCCATCAATACTGTTTGCTGAGAACTTTATGCCCTTGATTCCTAGAACAAAAGACAAGGGCAAATTTAGGGTCAGTGGTAGATCCCTGGTTAGGTATGCACCATGGGCAGCACCTTTGGAAGCTCTTGGCAGAGCAGCAACTCTGTGTCCTGTGGTTCACTGGCTTTGTTCTTATCCCAGGAACTCAGTCCACAGTGAGTATAAGCACAAAGGCCATTATATGTGAACCACTGTACATGAGAATCCAAGCTTAGAGCGTGTGTCATGGAAAAAGGACACTCCATGGAGTGTGTAGAGATGTGTAGAGTAACCTTTCCTACTAGTGAGAGACTAGGTTCTTGCATGAAGATGTCCTGGGTTTGAAACTTGGTTCTATCACTGTGTTAAGAAACTTCACTGCCCTGTGACAAAATATCTGAGATGAACAGAATGAGGAAAGATTTATTTTGACTCATGGTTTCATAGGTTTGTGATCCAGGCTCATTTGGGTCTCATTGTTTTGAGAGTGGGGGGGAGCCTGTAGTGGAAAAAAGCTGCTCACATCATGGTGAAACAAAGATTTTTTTGTTTGTTTGAAAACAAACAAAGAGGAATAGAGAGACAGAGGGTTGGATAGTATTCTCCTAATGGGCATACTCCCAATGACCTGACTTCCTCCAAGAAAGGGCAACCCCCCAATGGCCTAACTTCCTCCAAGGAAGGACACACCCCCAATGACCTCACTTCCTCCACTAGTGTTCTCTCCTCCACTAGTGAAGTTTTCATCTCCTCCTAATAACACCGCCAGCCAATGACCAAACCTTCTACGCATGATGTTTGGGATACATTGAATATCTAAACCATGATAACCATTTGTAAGTTGCCTGACCTTGTACCAAGCCACACAACTTCTCTTAGCCTCAGTGCTGTTTTCATCTGGGAAGAAGTACTGGGGCTGGGGACACAGCTTAATAGTAGAACTCTTGTTTAGCAGCCCCAAGGACATGAGTTAATCTCTAGTACCAGAGATAAACAATAACCAAATAAATATCCTTAACTCATGGGATTGTCATGAAGGTTAAATGAGATAGTTTATAAAAATGACATAGCACACAGAGGCCAGTGATTAAGTGCTCTGAAGGACTTAGCAATGGTGCTATTCAAGAACCTTTGGGTGGGGCTCTGATATAGCTCAGTGGCACAGTGCCTGCCTGGCAAGTGCAAGGTCCTGGGTTGGATGCCAACCGAAAAGAGCCTTTGGGCAGTGTTGTCAAAAAATACAAACAGAAAACAAAACAGAATGCAGCTCATGAGTTAAAAACACAAACACCACCAACTGATTCACGCAAAACCCAGACAGTTCAGGAACCCATGCAGGGTCAGTGAGAGAGAGTCTCCTCTCTCTTGGTTCTCCCATTGTGGTGGCCTTGCAGAGATGAGTCCATGCTTACTGACCCATCTGCAAACACAGCAGCAGCATGAGGTATGTTATCTTGTCAGATTTGGGTATCAGGTATCTTGTCATTTCAAGTCTTGTTTATTCATGACAGAGAGTGTCTGTACTGGTCTAGAGGAGAAGATGGTGAGGCACTGGCCAGGAGACACTGAGCAGGTGCAGGGGAGCCCTGTGTGTGGTGGGAGGGGCACATATACTTCTCAGAGACAGGCATTATAATTTCTGGGCCAAGCATTTCCTGTTGGATAAACCACTTCCGTCTCCTGTTGTTCCACCATTGGCAGAAGAGTGGACATCCAAAAAAGGACAATAATAAAAGTGAATATTTGAGTATAGAAGAGACTTGGGAAATGGCACTCCTATGACTCACTTAGCCCACTCAGGCACATCTGGCCCCTATATTTTTGTTTGGTCTGATGATGAATTGTTTGATAATAACCCCTACCAGTCCCAAGGTAGCAGAAAACGAGTTTCCATTGCAGTGCAGTGACTTTGTTCAGCATTCAAGCTCCGGCCAGCATTTGCAGAGTCCTCTGCATATTTGGCCCCAAGAAGAAGCAGCTCTCTTGTGAGCACGGCATACCCCTAACGCTTGGCTTCATGGTGAGACTCTCCTGAGTTATATGCACAGGATAGGTCACTGCCTCCCAAAGACCACTTTGCAAGTGACAGGGTGGGGATGAGTGAGCAGAATTAGGCCTTGCTGGACTCCTGCAGCAGACGCTTCCCAAGTCCTCCTTTTGGAGCTGCCTTGAGGAGTTCTTGGTGTCATAGGCAACCACTGTCTGGACTGCCTCCACCTGTAACTCTGTTGACCTCTGCCAAAAGCATGCAGCTCTGTGCCTGACCAGTGTGATGCACCTTTTTCCCTGACCGCAGCCACATCAGTGTGACTGAGACCTTGGAGTGCTACAGTTTATGTCTAGTTGTCCCCCAAAGTCTTACACAGTCATGAGGCAGCTTCTCATGAGTTTGTGATTAATTCATGATCCAGTGCTGGGATCATGGGTGTGAGTTCTATTCCCACCCTGGGGTGGGTAATCTGCATTACAATGCGAGGAGGGGAGAGAGGCTTGCTAGCTGCTGCAGCTGTAGCTCCTCCCTTTGTTCTTTGCTGTTTTCTACCACCATGAACAGCTGCCCTCTGCCATGTGCCACTTTGCCTTGGAGCCAGCAGAGTATGGACTGAAACCTCCACTAACTGTGAGCTAAATAAATATTTCCTTCCTTGATTCTGGATGCCAGATATTTTGTCCCAGCAACAAGAGAAAAGTAACTGAGACAGAGTGCCACAACAAGAGCATTTGACTCGGGTGACTTCCTGCATGTGCCTAGGCACAGCAGCCGCCAGCGGGTTTTCTTGCTTAAACACATAGTAGAGCTAATACTTCCTCAGAGGTTCTGCCGGAAACATGCAGCGAGTTCTGAGCCTTCTGGGGTCATGCACTTGCTCAGCGGAGCCAGCCCTTTCAGCCTTACCCAGAGGACACAGCTCTTTTGGGAAAGGAGCAGGCAGAGACAGAGGGACCAGCATGACAGTGTGTTTGTGTCAGCTAAGCCCTCAGCCTCAGAAAAAAAAAAGAAGCCATCTCTTCAACGTTAGTTGGCCCTGTTCTCCCTGCAGTAAACTAGGCAGTGGGCAGCATTTGTATCGTTTTGACAAGTGAATTCATTGTGAGCAAATGACATGTTGAGACAGCTTCATGGAGGAAGCTGAGGAGATACCAACCCCGTTGCTGCCAAAGCATCAGGAATTGAACCCCCTGAGGTCTACATTCTCTGTGTCCCAGCTACCCTGGGAATTCAGTGTCATCAACTGAGCATCACACGTGGGTGACTTACATCCTGGCCAGTGTTGTCTCAAAATGAAGAAGGCAGCAGGAAACACCACAGTCTCTTGGGTGGCCAGCACTGTCTCATGTCCCCTCTTTTTGCCTCTTTGTCTTCTCCGCTTCCTGTCTTTGTGTAAATGCATTTCCTGAAGATGAAGATCCCTGGCTGAAGCCTTCTCTTTGGCAGCAGCAGGACACTAAGAGCAGGGAAGGCAGAGGGAAGAAGGATGGGGAGGGAAGCAGGAAGCCAGGCGCTGGTGGCTTTCTGCCAGTCTGAGAAGGCCCAGCTAAAAACTGTACCAACAGTGTGCACCATGCAGGAAGGCAGGGGACAGGTGGGCATCCTGATGGGATCACGTTCCGCCAGCCAATCCCTGCCCGTGGATAAATGCTGTCTGGGAGCGTCACACTCGGCTCCTGGTAGATTTCCACTGGTACAGGCCTGGCAGGGTCACCTAATGAGCTCTTGCCACAAGCCAAGAACCAGAGCTGAGTCCCCTTTAAAGCTGATTTGTCCTGTCAGCACGACATCGAGGGCCCCATCATGGCGAAGTTATTTTCTGACTCACCTTGCAACTGGAGAATTTTCAGTTGTCCATTGTGCATGATCCTGGCTTTTTTGAGACCATTTTTGTTTGTTTGTTTGTTTTTAAAATAATTTTATGTCACATGTGTGAGCTATTTCCCCATTTTTGATTCTAACAAGCAATGATCCTCGTTGCTGTCTCCAGTAATTGGGCAGGGTCAGAGCGGCTTGCTGGTTTCTCAGAACTTTCCACTTCAGAGTGTACAAAAGCCCAAGCTGTGGGCAACTAGTCACTTCATTTTAAACAACCAATTACCAACAGATACATCTTTTTTTACAAGCCTTGCTAGATTTTGGTAAGATTTCCTTTATAAGTGCCCTTCATTAAGTTCTAGTTTTTTTCTGTCATTCTTTTATTTTATTAATTAACTAGTTTATTTATTTATATTTAGTATAGGGTCTACAGGATCTGCAGGATCTCACTACACAGATCAGACTCGCAGCAGTTCTCCTGTTTTCAGCCTCCTAAGTGCTGGGATTACAGGTGTGTAGCACCGTGCCCAGCCTCAATTGCCATCGCGGTGCACCTGGGGGTAGGGCTAGCACTGCTCACTGGGGATCAATCCCCGGCTGCTGTGCTCTGCCTACGCAGGCACTTTAGTCTGATGAGCTATCTGTCTGGTCCACTGCCACTCTTAAAGCTCTATTATTTGTATGGCCAGAGAAATGAACTCAAAAACTACAAGGTTGCTCCTCACAGGGAGGGCAGCGCCTCCCGCAGCCCCTCAGCTACTCTGCGTAATGTTTACCCACGTCTGCTCATACTCATAGTACGTGAGGCTCACCAGCTGCCGGCCTGGACAGAACCCATCTCAGTTCTTTTCTCAGCACTGCCCCACCCCCCCACTTCCCCTCTCTTCACCTCTTGGTCCCCTTCCCATTTAGAAAAGGTCCCCCTCCCTTTAAACACGCACTGTCTCCGCCTCCAGTCCTGCCCTGCGGTCCGGTTTCGGGGGAGCAGTCAGGCTTACAAGCCCCACTGTCCCGCCCCCTGCTGGGCCTGTGCTCCAGTCCACAGCCTCACTGCTCACACCTTTTCCTTGAACACCCAGGCATTGGGGGGCTGTCTCTGGAGGACGTGAACTCCTTCGCAAAGAGGGGTGGGACAGAAAGACTGTATGCATCCGAGATCACTTGCTCATTTATTCTCCCACTCATTCATCCTTTGATACAATTCCTGAGGCTGCTCAGAGCCAGGCAGGGGCTCCAGCTAGCACTAAGAACTGGGGTCACCAAGCAGCATGGTCTCTGCCCTTAGGTTGGGTGCCGGGGGGGAAGCTGACCTGGACCTCGAGGTGTAAGGAGCTGCCACACTTGTGCAGGTGGGATCCATGGCACGGAGGGCCAGGGCCAGGGACAGAGCTGCTCCCTGAGAGCTGCCACTGAGGCAAGGGCTCTGTGGGCACCTTTAGCTAGGACTCCCCCTTCTCTCCCAGCACCCCAAGGAGGCCTGGGGTGGGGCCACAGTTTCTTGTCATCACTTTTCTGAAAGGGGCAGGGAGCACCAGAAAGGAGAAAGTTCTGATACAACTTGGGTGTCCCAGTAAGAAAACAGCTAAGCACACAATGATGTGCACTGTTCGGCAATAAACATTAACAATCTTAACACAAACTTGTGTAAATCGATAAATGAGTGAGTTCGTATTGATATCAAAAAATTCTTTTCATTCTTTCATTTTTATAATTTTAATTTTTATTAACTCGTGCTTGCAGTACCGAGTAATCATGTTCAGCAGGCAGGGTGGGCAGGGTGCAGCACACCTAGGTCCTTTTACATCCCCTCCCCCTGCAGAAAACCTTGAGCTCCTGAGCTAAGTAAGAAAATGTGTGAGTGTGTGTACTCTCAAAGACACCTCCAGTCATGCATCCACAGGCTCCAGGACGCATGGGATGGGGTCAGAATGGTTCCCGTTCCACTTTTGTTATTAAATATTTTACAAATGTGTTGATAAAAGATATTTGCAATGAATATGCATACAGCAAATATCAGTGTAACCAGAGCCACATGTAGAAGAAGACCACTGGGACACCCAGGGACCTGCTGCCTTCTATTCCTTCAGTGCCTCTCACCTACAGCAATATGTATGACAATGCTGTCTCTCTCTGTGTGTCTCTGTGTCTCTCTGTGTGTGGGGTGTGTCTCTGTTTCTCTCTGTCTTTCTCTATATCTGTGTGTGTGTGTGTCTGTCTGTCTGTCTATCTCTCTCCCTGTCTATCTCTCTCATTTTCTCTGTGTCTCCTTCTCTTTCCTCAAGGTGAACATTGCCCTGGTTGCCATGGACCTTCTTTTCCCTGTATACCATTTGTCATGGCCACAAAGTCTCTGTGCATCACCTTACCCCTGCACACACTCCTAAGCGAGGTAAATGACTTTAGCCCATCTTGGCCTGCATGGCTGCACCTTATAATTCTCTTGCTCTTCCCCAAGCCCGGTGTCTGTGGCGCTCACCCTTACCCTTGTCTATAGCTGGAGCTGGCTCATCCTGGTAGGAACAGACCTATATAGCGTGGTTCACTTACTCACCCCTCCATGTATCTATTTTTTGGTTTATTGATTATTTTAATACAGTGTGTGTGTGGGGGGGTCAAATCCAGGGCCTTATCACTGAGCTAAATCCTCTGTTCTTTTTTTCTTAATTTTTTTTTTTGAGACAGTCTCCCTAAGTCACAGAATTGCCCAGCCTGGTGTCCAACTTGTGATCTTCCTGCCTTAGCCTCGCAGAGTGCTGGGGTTATAGGCGAGCACCGTCATGCCCTGCCCTGTGTATTCCTTTATGAAGCATATCATTAGTCCAGCTTTCACTGGTTCAGAAAAGGGGAGGCAGCTGAGTAAAGGTGGGGGGCTGGAAAAAAACCTTAGGGGTTTTGTTGTTCTGCTTTCCCCCTTGGTGGTCTCACAGTCTGGCAGCAGCCACACACACTTGGAGGCTCTAGATTCCTCCTTCCTCCCCTTGCCAATTCAGGAAAGGTTCTTGCCGTGAAGCCCAGGGCTCTGCCACCATGTGTCTTATCATTTGCATCTTTGTAAGCAGTCACTTTATTGATGTTCCCCACTTCACCCCTAGAGCATGCAGGGCCTTGCTGCACTCCCTATGTGCATTCGATAGCTGTCCATTTGCTAGGGTCTTAGCACACAGGCCCTAGCCCTAAGGGAAGCCCCGCGGCCCTCAGCTGTGTGCTTAACCTTCCCATTGCCGGCCCTCCCTCCTGCGCAGCCATCTATGCTCTATCTCTAGATGCTCCTATACTGGACTTTTCATTGAAAAAGACTCATGCATCATGCCTGCCTGTGAGACTGGCTTCTTTGATTTAGCATTGTTGTTCTTGGGTTCATACGTTTACTATTGCTAACATCCATGGTCATGAAAGAGAGAGCAGGCATATAGTCACAGGTAGAAGCAAAGTGTTCACTCCTTGAAAAAGTTCAAAAGCAAACAGGCATCATAAGAATAAAGACATCATTGTCTCTACTACTGTTTTATGCCACCATGACAAATTCATTGTAGTTCTCCTCAAACCCAAAGCCTTCAGGGTCTACTTTGGAGGTGAGCAGGGAAGAGGTGTGTGGACACTGCAAAAAGTGTCTATGCTTTGTGTTTGGGTCAACGTGGTGACTGTGCTGTGTTCCAGACATGCTGCTCTGGAATCCAAGCGGAGGCGCTAGCACAGAGGATGATGGGCGCCTCATGAGTTAGAGAAGCTTCGCATGCCCGCGGGCCTGTCGGGATGAGCAGGGTGTGATGGGAATGGTGTGCTGGATCGAGGCCCAGCAGCCCCAGAAGAAAAGCCCCAGATGCACACGGGTACCGCTGCCCCTCATCATTGGCCAGGGAGCTGTGAACTCTGACACTCTCTTCCCCACTCCACAGGGCTCCTTGTGGAGAGGCCACATGGGCAGCGCTGGGGTCTGTGTTTGCTTTGGCTTGGTGTCTCACTTCTTGCTTCCTGTGAACATTCCTGTAGCACTCACCCAGAACACGGCTCCCTCCACACCACCTGCTCCTCCTCTATGGCCATAGCCTCGGTGCTCTGATTTCTTCATCAGTTGCTTGGCTCTTGATGAGGACTCCCATCTAGTTTCTGTACAGATATTTTCCACCTGAACTTCTGCTTTGGAGCAGATAGCAGTTCTCATGGTGGGCCTTCCTTGGGACAGAGTGAGTGATCGGGGTTGGTAGTAGGAAAATCAAGTTCATCTGTTCAGGTCACTTGCAGGTGACACCAAAAAGGGCTCTTCTCCTCAGGGTGTCTATCCACAAAGAAAGAGCCCCACTGCAGAGATAACTGTGGCCACAGGCCTGGGATGGAACTCAAGGCTGGAAAACAGTCTAGAGTGGACTGAGGCCTACGGCTGGCTCCAAGCCTGTGGATTCACTTGCATTCACCTTCTGGGCATCCTAACCCAAGCCCTTGACCCAGTGAGAATGCCAGGCCAGGCCACCATCCCAGGCCAATGCCTGTACTTAGCCACTGGCCATCGTGCATGGTGAGACACATTCAGAGGCCAGACAGACAGACCACAGTGGCTGTTGGTGTACTGGAGAGATGGAGCTGCTCAGCTCAAGAGAATGGAAGCTGCAGAGTGAGAAAGGCCAAGGATGTGGCAGCAGTCCAAGGATGGAAGTCCAGACAATCACTGTGGGATCTCTAGCACTGGATGGCTAAAGAAAATGAAGTCCCAGAGACCCATGTCCAAGGACCAGAGCAGCAAAGGATGCACACACTCAAGGAGACTATAGCTTTACAAACGAGAACATTTCCTTCTTCTTTCCCTTTTTACTCCTTCCAGGCCTCAAACCTATTGGCTGTTGCTGCCTACATCTGGGGTGGGTTGATCCCTTCAGTTGGCTGGCCTCCATGTCAATCAACCACAGACACACCCAGAACTGTGCTTTACTAAGCTGCATGTAGTTCCTTACTCTACTGCAGCTGACGCCTCCTGGTTAAGGTCACACGTGGGTGCTCACCTACTCCACTGAGGTCCCAATAAAGGTAGTCAGCTTCAGCTTTCCCAGTGACTTGACAGGAAAACACCCTGACCTTCCTCAAGGGTATCCTCTCTTGACTTCACCTGAGATGGCCACTCAACCAAGAACTCTTGCAAGATGGACCCAAGCCGTGAAGAGCGTGGCATTCAGGGTGTGGGGCTACATCCCAGCTCTGCCACAAATGAGCTCTGAGGCTGGGACTGATTCCCTGAGCATCATCCTATATTTTTCATTCACAAAATGAAGTGAATAACACAAAGAGAATTCATAAAGTCTGCCCGCAACTAATAAGGTGGGGAGTCTCCCTGAAAAACACATCAGCCATTAGGAGACAGGAAACAGGGTTGGTGTTATGAGTAGAAAGGTGGGGCCTTGCCACACTCAATGTATTGGATCTGTTGCTTGATAGAAAGCATGGTGGGAATCTGAGTCAGGCACTCCAAGCACTGTGTATAAATAGGTGGACTGGGGCTGGCACCTGATGTTGACAGTGAAGTTGAGTTAGCATGAAAGCAGGAACCCAGAGCATGAGGGGTACTTTCTGACACCCACAAGAGTTTGGCCTCGTCCTCATGGAAAACAGCTGACTACAAGGCTTGGATTCTGGAATAAGCAGGGGCTGCCTCTAATGCAAGATGTCAGGCTCATTTCTAGGGCGACATATCCAGCACATATTTTGTGAAAATGGGTAGTGGTCACAGAAAGCCTAAGGGTTCTTAATAGAAGAAGCCAGGATCTGTGTTCAGTACCTTCCCACAACGCCCCACTGGGCTGACCTTCTGCACTGCAGAGGCTCTGCTAGGGGCTTGGGTTGCTCACAGATGTAACACAGGGGCCCAGGCATTTAGGGTTGCACTCTGTCTTCCCAGCTAGTGCATCAGTTGCATCTGCAAAGCAGTTAGCAGGCCTCCTGGTGCATGTTAAGGGCCCCATAAAAGATGCTTGTTACTATTAAGCACACGTGCCTTGGAGGCCGGAGGACAGAGCTGCACTCCTTGGCAGCCAGAGCTCCCAAGGGCCAGGCGGTACCTTAGGAACTGGGCGAAGGAGTGGAATCATTTAGCAGCTGACACATGCGAGTCACTCCAAGGAATCTCCCGCCCTGCACAGAAGGCTGCCCCAATTTGCTAGGCTGTCCTCTTGAGACCCTCTGGTTCCAGCTGCAAATCCAAGGCAGGGGCAGTGTGGGTGGATGGTGACTAGGGCCCACCCAGAGCTGGGAGCCTGCAGCTCTGACTACCCCATCCCTGCCCATGCTCCCTGGGGCAGGAGCTGGGAGAAAGGGAGGAGGGGGCATAGGCCTGCATTCTGCAGGGGGTGTACAGCAGCAACCAAGCCCTGGTCATTGAGAGTGTTTATCACCCACAGTCTTGGGAAGAACAGGCCTGCAGGACAAAGCTTTGCAAAGTTCTTTCCCGCATACAGAGCCCAAGCCTGAGATCTCATTGCAGGCCTTTTGGAACTTGGGCACTCTCTGGTCATCTCCCTGGAAAGGAAACCTATGTGGATGATATAAGCCAGGTTGGGATGGAGGCTGCTGTGCTTCTCACACATTGAGATGGCTTCCCAGGAACTGCTCTGGGCCCCTACAGAAACCAGGACAGAGAATGACTTGGGCCAAGAGCTGGGAGGAAAAGGGGCTGCTGTGGAGAGAAGCAGGGTCAAGATCGCTCAGGGCTAAGTGGGACCACTGTGTCCTTACAGGTAAGTCAGGGCACAGCCAGGCCCACTCATCCTGCTGCCCCCTGCTGGTCAACAGTCACCTTAGCTCCTGCACCACTGGACTGCAGCCTCTTCTCATGAAACAAGTTCATGTGTTTACATGACATTAAAGATCACAGCATGTAGCTTTGATTGGTGGCTGGAAAAGATTGTCGCCTAAAAGGTGAGGCAGATGGGTCAGGAGGGTGCACAGAGGTTCCCTGAAGCTAATGGCTTCACTCTGCTTTCCTTCATCACCGTCCTGTGTGTGCCGCTTTACTTGGAACCTGTCAGGGTCTCCTCTGTCCTCCTATCTCCTAGGTACTCATATGTTAGGTGAAGGTGGAAAACTGGAAATCCAGAGAGAAGGGACACTCCCTAGGCCGCTGGATGGCAAGGTAAGGAGGGGACTCCGCCATGCATCTTTCCCTTTCACCCCCAGAAAACTCCTTTCTGGGCCCTGCAGGATTGCTTTCTTCCAAGAAGTGACCAGTGACCACAGTCTATGGCCCCTGCCCCAAGCCACGCCTCATGACTAGGCACCCTCTCCACATGGAGGCTGCCAGTGGCCAGGTCCTCTCATCTCTGCCCATTCCAGTGCTCTCCCCATGCCCAGCCCAAGCACCGCATTCCCAGGAAGCACATGGGAAAGGTCCATATCCACCTCCACTATGCAGCCCCACACCAAAGGTCAGCACCTCCTTCACAGAAAACATGTTACGTGATTTGGGGAACTTGGAACTGCTTTGGGGTTATGAAACGTCCAATAGCAGATGGAATGGAAATAGAAGTCCTTGGACTCTCCACCTTCGGCACACTTCTGGAAAGGCTCCTTTCTGTCCACACGGCACTCACAGTTCTGTCTCTGAAGGGTCACCAAGCCTGGGTACTGCAGAACAGAACAAACACAGCATACAGAATGGTATTCCTGGCCTCCATGGCAGGTGGCATGGTAGGGTGGCATAGCAGGGGAGGAACCCACATGGAGGTACCATAGCAGGTAGGAAGTAGAAGAGACCAAGAGGAGGAGGATTGTACATCCCTTCAACCATGCCCACAGTGATCCCTCCAACCAGGTTTCACCTCCCAAATCACAGTTAGATATAAAGTCTTCAGTGGGCCAATCCTCTGATAAGTACCACCCTTCCGTCATCCGGTCACCTCCCCAAAGCCTCACCTGGGAGCACATGGGGCTTTCAAGAGACATCCTGATAGAAACCAGAACCCAGACAAGAGGTGTATATACTACTTCTAGGGAGGGTTGTTACTGCATCTGGGGTGCCACTGTCTCTCACTCTTTGATAATTTTGGATACAGAATTTCAAGATGGGCCTGGATTCTTGCATCATCCCTTGGAGACAGACCTTTCCCCAAATGGTCCAACTAACCCAGAAACACTTCAGGGGCCTTAGGGCAAGAAATCAGCTTTCTTCAGGTTAAACCACTGAAATTTTCCCTGACCAAAACAGCTGAATTGTAGGCTGGAGTCTCAATTCTTCCACTTGCCAGCTGTGTGTTGTAGTAAGGTGACATACCATGCCAGGTTTTGGAGCCTGCATGCATAGGAAAAGATGAAGAGAACCCAATGTTGTGGTACGAGTGTGGGGACTGAATAAGATGTTTCTTTTGTGGCTGGGATACTGTAGAAACCAAATATTTTTTGTATCTGTGTGTGTGCGCTCCTATGCAGTTGCTTCATGTGTGTTCATCTTGCTTCTGGACTGAAAAATCCATGAAGCAATGTTGTACACTTTTTTCTGTTTATCAGAAAGACCACCACAGTGTGAAGCTCATAGAATGTCTCAAGAATCATTTGCTAAGAAGAAAAAAAATATTTTAAAACATAAGCACAGTTAACCTCCTGTCCAATCTCTTTTTAGGACACCTCCATGTACCCCACCGCTCACCATGTCAGAAACCTCCATCTTTCCCACCTCCTCCCACTGACCCACTTGTTTTTTCTTATTGTCCATGTCAAGTTTATCTATTCTTTATTAGTCCATGTTTACATCACATAGTTTATATTTCTTTATGGAGCTGGCCTGAGGTGTGCTGTGGCATGGTAGGGTGGCTACCCTACCATGCCACAGTACACCTCAGTTCCTCTTCTCAGCCCCATCCCCTCCTCCACCTCTTCATTCCCTTCCCATCTGAGCACCATCTCTTTCTACTTCCTGTGCTCTGTGATGTTGCGCTTTTCTCCCTGTGTTTATCTGACCCACCCTTCTAAAGGGTATTTTCATGTATACTGGGGCCCAGTGTGTGAGTAAGTGGGTGTATCTGGCTGGACAAAAGAGTTTCTTTGTTTGTTACAAGTGGAGCAGACACCACATAGACAAGGGAGTGGGTGGACTCTGAGCCCTTTGGAAAGGGATGGAAGGGCAGCCGTGCTGGAGGTGACCTTATTTCTTATAAATGAAATGTAGACATGAGCTGTATGATGAAACCTCTGAGTTGGAAGATGTCCCCAGGCTGTCCCACCCAGTATAAAATATCAAGCTGATGAGGACCAACCATCTCACCAGATTGCTATGTTGAGATTTTGGGCATTGTGTCAATGTCTTTTTTGAAAGAACACACTTATTTTTTTAAAAAATAAGAACAATGAAAAATGATGGATTATTTGAGGCCATCTTAAGCCAGCAGTGCTTTAGTACTCTTTAAAAAGGCTTTTTTTTGTGTGTGTGTGTGCAGAACTAGAGATTGAACTCAGGCCTTTGTGCTTGCCAGGGAAGCACTTATTCCACTGAGCCATCTCCTCAGCCCCTTGTCTTTCATTGTTGAAGAACTATTTGGGCTCCCCTCCAATTTGTTCATGTTGACCTGCCTTTTGCATTTTAATATATTTTTTCACCTTTCTGACTGAAGGAAATTAACTGCAGTGCATATTCTTGTGATCATAGATAAATTATCAACCAATCGTAATCAAAGCTTTTTGCATACAGGTTCATTCAAAAAAATTTTAATGCATGGATGTCTTTTTAAAAGAACTTCTCTATCATCCATCTACATATCAACTATCTATTTATCTATCCATGTATTTCTGTCTATCCATCCATCCACACTGGCACACACACCATCAGAGAACACAACTACAAATGGAGTAAAGCATTTTAAAAAATCATTTCTCCTCATGGAAGGAGTTTCATTTAAGGGCAGTTAGCACTTCACAAATAGCGCATATACATGTAGTATAGTTTCTGTGGTCTCCTTGAAGTTTTGGGCCTTTGAATCTATTTTGTGTGAGTTGAGAACTTCGGTTTTCTTTCACAAAAATCTGTGTACCGTTTAGTTACTAGACATCCGGCAGTCATGTCTAACTCAAAATACAGATCCTTGTCAGAGCCCTAGGAAATTCTTTCCTTGTGTTCCATCCATGTCCCAAATATGTCCAGCCTCTTCAAATTACCCACTTTCCCACCTCTTACAGCGATGGCCACTCTTTTTCAGTTTTATCACTTAAGTGTCCATTCCTCGGAATCATCGTCTGGTTTTGCCCATTTTCTTAATCTGATATGTGTCTAAATCTCTTGTAATCCACAGGCTGCTCAGCTGTCCCATGTTTTGCCTCACAGTTTATTTGTCCAAGGACCTGGGACAATTGATGTGCAGACTTCCCATCCATCTTCCTTGACAGGCTGGGGTTCTCCAGAGCAGAGCTGGCGGGACACCCTGCCAGAGCTCACCGGGCAGACACAGCCACACAGGCTCGAGACTCCTCGCTCTGCTGTATCTGGCTGGCGCAAGGGGATGTGTGATTTGCATCAGAATGCTTTCAGATGTCTCCATTTCCAGAAGAAAAAAGTTTCATCATTTAGGTCTGATATAGTTCTCCCCAAGGGAGTATTTTACAGTGAAAAGAAACACACCTGGTTTCAGTTTTGAAACTCCTAGCACAGCTGCAATGATCACATCAGGTGGGACCTGGAGGTTAGGGAAGGGCTCCTGCATGGAGAAGCACCTTTCTGCTAAATGACTCTGTCACAGAGAGGTTTCACTTGGCATCCAAGCTCCAGGTTCCAGAAGTACTTAGAAGACTGAATGCCTTCTAGCTGCCTCTAGAACCAATCCTTGTGGGGAAAAGGCTAAGACAGGGAGAGTAAGAATGGATCCATGTATGAGGTGCCAGTGATCATAGAGATAAAAAAAAATGATGGCTGGTAGTGAACAGCAGGCTAGCTCCAAATCCTAGCCACATACCTGCTAGGGTACATCTGCTGCTGCTCGGCAAGAATGCTGACACTCATATCCCCTCGTAGGGGTCAAAATTCAAGGGTGGATCAAGGATGCAAAACAGCCTGCTCCTCAGAGAGAGGTTCATGGCATTGTTTAGTGAAAAATACTTGGACACACTGACAGTCACCTGAGCACAGATTCTGTGATACTGACTGGCCTGCACCTGCCAAGCCTACGTCAATGTCAAATGGACAAGATGCTCGTGTTTACGTAGACATTTGTGAGAACCCAAAGTCCTGTGCATGAATCCAGCCATGGATATGCAAAACCAAATTCACAGCTTTATTAATTCTCTCTCACCCTAGAAGGTCAGAATAATACTAAGAAACATTTCATAACTCACATATTGGGTTTGAAAGAAAGACTCACACTAGGTTAGAACAGAGTTTAACAAAATAAATTGGCTTGCTTTCCCCAAATGATGCCTAAAAATGGGTGAAGATTTAATGAGTTTCTTCATTTATGTATATGAAAACCCATCTTCTAGCACTATTGATCTTTAGCAGTAAGAACAATGTCCTTAAACTGCTAAATAATTTTGTTTCTAATATAACTCTTAAAAACCTTCTATTGAAGCCAGAATAAAGTACATGTTTTGGACAAAGTTGTGACTGTAAAACCCCTACCAGTTTATAAGGATGTAATTTTGAGTATACCAATATGATATCAACCTAATTGTCCTTTATTTTGGCTCGTCTAATTTACAAACATGATTTCTGAAGTCAAACAGTATTTGTAATGGCAACGTCCAAGGCAATCTTGGCTGAGGGAAGCACAATTTGTTGAACAAAAATGCAGTTGTTTGTGCAAGTTTAAACATTGCACAAGGCCAGCTGCACTCGGCTCAGCCTTACTTACAAAGCAATCATTGGCAAATGAAATGGGCTGAGGGTAGAGACAAGATATTTTCAAGTTTCTGAGAAGCTTACAAAACCAAAACTCTTTAGACTGTTGAAAGTAAAACAGAAAGGTCGCAGGCAATGGAAAGGTATGGGTTGAAGCCTCAGGATTAGCAAGGGTCTTTGAGAAGAGCGACATTTGCTGTGGAACAATGAAGAAAACGTTGTGTTTTAGTCCGAAACATGGAAAATATGCTGCTCAAGATTGCTGGCTCTGGTATAAATAAAATCCAGACTTCAACTATTAAAAATATCAAAGTGATCTACTGTGTGCCAGCTCCATTTTCTTTTGTTGTTTGTTATTTAAAAAAAATCCGTTATTGAACACAATACAGTTGTGGTTAAATTATCAAAGACATTTTCCATATGAAAACTGTAGTTTACCATATGCTATGGGTTCTCCTTCAACAGTTTTAATGCACTTCTATCACAGAACCACGGGAACCGTTAAAAGGAAAATTTGAGTCATATTTTAACCTCTTACTAAGTCCCAATAGTGACTTCCATTGTAGTCATTCAACTCTTCCCTACTTACTTAGTATGAGCAAGACTTTCGGATAGTGAGATGAGACACAATAAAAAAAGAAATCTTCAAGCTGTCCACAGCCTGTTAGGTGGAAGAAACTACCTTTGTCCAGAGTGTTTTTCAGCCTAGATAGAAATATTTCCAGCTAGGTACACTGGGTAGAAACCTACTTTCTCAGTGGGAGAGACTTTTGTAACTAGGAAGGTGTGTATTAAACTGAGCCTGACATCACCTGACCCTGGTTTGTGCTCCGGAACAACACAGAGAGTGCCTATCCCATTCTCTTCAGCTGGGCTCTCAAGAGACTCCATGAAACATTCCTGTGGAGCTCTCCTTTCTTTTCCAGGCAACACCTTAATTAAACTTTCATTCTTTCACTGACATGCAATGCTTTGCTGCCCTTAACAGAAGATTTTAAAAATCTCTGCGTTAACAGAATGAATTTAATGGTTAAATAGTCAACATCACACTCAAAATTAAACAGCATTTTCAAGTTAGAACATTTGGAAACCAAGAGTTGTAATGTTCTATGGGCTTCAGTTTGACCTTAGGCTTTATAATTAGGTTAGCAGTGACCAATAATACACAGTCAGGGGAAAAGATGGAACACCTCAACCTCACCAACACTGGGGATATTTAAGGGAAAGGGGCATAAATTTTCCACAGTGAAATTCAAACTTCTGAGACAATGACTAAGCCTCATATTTGCAAGTTTTTAAAGCTGGAAGTTTCAGAATCACAGGATTAAATTAGGTCAGGTTTCCGAAATAATGCCACAGTGCACATTTTTCCTAGTACTCCAGGTTCATGGGACCACATGCTGCTCTCTCACAAGTAAAACAGCGGGTTGACTGCAGCATGCCACATTTTCTTCTGGGGTCATACAGTACACCCTCCTAAGCACAAGGAGTGGGCCAGCATCATTTCCACCATGGCAACTTCGGCCTCTAGAGAGGTCTCCAACCCCAAGCCCATGCAAGAACACAAAGTCAAGGGGCAAACTACAAAAAGGAAGAGATTGTTTTATTGTGACACTTATGACATGGACCCCTTGTTAACAGGAATGACCGAGAGTGACTCTGGCATATTGCACAGGCTGTGGTGAAGGATGCCATCGAAACCCTCTGGCTTCGGAAGCTGCTTTCTGGTCCTCCCTGACCCCGCTGCACACCGGGCCAGTCACTGAAGTCCCATTACCACTTCGTGTAGGCAGTTAGCAAGTCTTTGGTCTTTATAAGCACCATACAAACCCTCACATTAAGGGCATTATTATTCTAGTTTATAAATGTTTCAAAGATAAAAAATAGCACGATTACAGTATACACACACTTAATTTACATGTAATGTATTATACTCATAACTGAGATAAGCTACTGAACTAACTTTGGTTGATTGAAATGAATGGAATATTTGAACTGAGTACTTGTAATTTGGCTTCTAAGTTGTGTAAATAATACAGTGCATTTTATAAATCTAGTTGGGAAATTGACTAGCACCAAATAGATATTATAAACGGCCGACCTAGTACTTGTAGTTGGAAAAGTGAAGTTTCAAAATTTGAAAAATAATAAAATAGAATAGTCCATCAAATGGAAGCACATTCCCGTATGTACGCGGGTGGGAGTACGCACGTGGGCCCAGGTGGGCGGCCCAGTGCGCGGATGCGTCCCAGCCATCAAGAACAGCCCAGGTGACCCAGCAGCTTCACTGCACACATGAGAAGCCTGAGAGAGTAGTTGTCTGAACCAGGGTGACTGCCTGTACAAAGACAAGAGTCGTGCTTATTTATACAAATTAACTTGGTGAATGACTGTACCTATGATATGAAGATTCTGACTGGGGGAAAAAATATAATCCTACCTATCTATAGTTGTTTTCCTTTCAATTATTTGGTCTCTGAATGGTGAATTAATGAAGCAAGATCTGAATTTTCATCTTGAGCTTGTCTCCCAGTTCACCACTGAGGTAGTCTTTGTCATAGTTGTCTTCTAGTTGGTTGAGTTCTTTCTTTCTGTAAAGAGGAGTACTACTGATTTGTAATGAGTAGGTTCCAGCCACAGGCTTCTTCTTTGTGAAGTGGAGGTAGCTGATCCCTTCCTTCTTGTTGATTTTGAAGAAGCCCTCCTCATTTCCTGATTCAATCAAGTATCTGTTGTGATTCGTCAGCGTCGCCAGGGCAGGGAGGAGTTCTAGAATTCGGACCTTGTTACTGACGTGGGAGATATTGAAATCGAAGGTGGCGGTCTTCTCCACGTCCCAACTTGCCAGGCTCACGTTGGCTTCCATCTCAGATGGACCCTGGAGAGACACACAACAGTGGTGAAATGCAATCCACATGTGCCACTTAGCCCTCCTAGTCAAGGAAAAGTGACTCCAATCTCACATGCGTACACCTTGTTGCCCGCCTTGTGCAGCTACACTGAAAATGCACTTTTAAAATGCACTTTGGACAAGCCACAGTGTGTTTAAATTGGCCTGCATGTATAACATTAAAAAATACTCAACTGATGTCCGGAAGGAAGTCCGGGTGAAATCACCTGTCTCTGATGGTATCATTGTATCGCGAGTCCCAGAGCAGGGTCCCTGAGCCAGGAACTCATCACATGTTAGACATGTGGATTCTTGGCACCACCTGACTTGTCGACTCGGGACCCCTGGGGGTCTCCTGTCACCCACCTGCCCATGTCCTTCAGAGGATGCAGATGCAGATGCAGGCTCGAGTGTGAGAACTGCTATGCTAATAGACTATTTTGTGTCCAAAGACTTAGCTCATTTCCCAAGGCGCACAGGTGGGATGCAGCCTGGATACTAAGAGATGGTTTATTTTGATTTTGCTCACTGACACAAAGCACCCCCTTCCAAGACACACCTCTGAGCGACTTCCTGACTGTGAGGACTGCTAAGAGTCAGTGCTCTCCACCTGGCTCTGCGCTCCCCTCCTGGGGCCCAAGTGTGCCGGGCTCCCCAGGTGGATGGCCAGAGGCCTGGGTGAGGATCTGCGTGCTTCCGAGCTTTTGAGAGGCTGCAGCAGCTGCAGGGGGAGCAAACTGGGCTGCCTCAGCTCCTGTTGATTTTGTCTAGGGTCCAGGTTCCCTGGAGCACCACATGGTTCTTTTTAGGAGTGGAGCTGCTAGCTTTCTGAACTTGGCACCCCAGAGAGCAGCACTATGTCACCCCGCTCTTCTGCCTGCTTGCTGTCCCAGATCTCAGACCCTGTGCTTTCAGCAGACTCCGGGTGGGCGTCGGCCTTGCTTTTTGGCAAGACAGAGGAAATGAGCAAGTGTGTGAAAACCTCCACGTGGACGCTCCTTAAAAGCAGTGAGAGACTCCAGGCAGCCCCAGGGCCTCTCATAAAAAGCAGCCTAGAGCTCAGGGAATGTCTGGATTTTTTTCCCTGGGGAGGTGTTTCACACTTGGGGAGCCTCCCAGGGGAAACCACAGGCATCTGCGAGGCTTTGCGCTGCCACCACCACCGCCATCAGAAACTTTGCACAGCCCGACCCACCTCGACTTCAGAGGCCTCTGTTTCATTGGCGCTTCTCCGTCTCCTGCCCCGCTTAGGGTAGCCATTGATCTTGCACTCATAGCAAGCTTCTGGCGACAGGGAATTGTCATCCATCTCCCCACTCATCGGAGGTTCTGGGCCTCCACGGCCCATGCCCATCCCGGAAACACAGTGCCTGTGGCAGAAGAACAGAAGGACAGGTGGCTTCCATCAAATCTGGGAAGGAGGGAAGGGCTGTGTTGGGGGAACCTGGCCTATCCTGGAGGTGACACTAGAACATGGACTATTTGGCCCCTGTGGGGTTTCCTAGTCCTGAGAGCCACACTGAAGTCTTCTGTGTTTAGCCTCTGATTTCCAGTCCCCGGTTTACTGATTTCTTTCCACACTCATTCTCAAAACCCTGAATACTGCATTTCCTTGTTCTCTAATTCTGCACACCTAGCAGGGCTGGCATTTGGCAGTGCTTACTGTGGGGAAGGAACACAGGGTGAGAACAGAAGGAGAAGGGGGCTGAGGGGCATTGGGATGCACAGATTAAATAAAAATGTCATTTTTTTTAGGAATCGACTTTGCAGATTGAGAAGGTTTCCTTTGGAAGCCCCTCGGCCACAGCAAGGACTGGACCAGTGCACCCCCTGAGCCGCAGAGGGCCACACAGGGCACTTTCCCAGCTATCATACTTGTTCTGGGTTCTGGACTTTGACCTCCAGCACTAATCCCCCCCTCCCGTCTGCCTCCTGCTGGTCAGAAAGGTGACCTGCATAGGGGTGACCTTCCTTAGCTCTGCGCGCCCATCCTTAACCACCCACTTTCCACGCTTCCTTCCTGGGCTTCCTGCAATCGCTTCTGCTCTGTGGCCCTTCATTTTGGTTGACGCTACACAGATAGGGAGAAAGAGCTCAGTGATACTTACTGGGTCTGATTGGGTAATCAACTGAAGAGGAGCCCCACCCCACACACACACTGCATGCGCTGACATACAAAGCACTTCTGCCACAGCTTGCTCAACTGAGGGCAAACACTGCAAGTCATTCAGACCACTCGGGCCATCGGCTTTGGCTAATGCGAAGCAGGATAAACAATGTTGGGCCACAGAGGGGAGGATGTTTTCCTTTGCTTGTCAGTCAACAAAGCCAAGTATGGAGCGAGGTTCAGTGTTACTCAGTGCCCTCTTCTGTTGCTCTATTTACTAAAAGCCACTTGGGTTTTTATCAGGTTCTTTTTCCAAATTATCAAAAACATTTGGTTGGTCCTAAAAATCTTTATCTTGAAGTCCACACTAGTGAGTTGAAGAGAGGCCAAGACTGCTATAAATCCGTAGAACTACTCCTGGGCACCCTGCTGCATGCCAGTAATATTTATCTGTTTCTCTGTAAGAACCTATTCTTTATAATGCATTTCTCTGCACACCCTTACAATTCAAAAGACAGCCTCAAGCAGAGGCTCTTCTTTCTCCTAATGTCACTGGATCGCAGCACTTTTACCTTTCCTCTTCATCTGGCAACACAAAATGTGTAGAAGCAATAAAATTGCTAAGATAATAAATGCTCATCCGGTGTGCACATTGAACCCACATGACGATTAGGTTACAGAGGCAAACCCCGACCCGGGGGCTCTGGCTCTCTTCTCAGAACTTCTTCCAGTGTCTTCCTATCCCAGGAGCACCGCTTAGAAGAAAGTGACTACAAAACCCCACTGGCAAAAGGCCAGGCTGCAGCGGCACAGGCTCTGCCAGGAGGCGTGCCTAGGGCACTCAGCTGGGAAGCCCAGACGCAGACACTGGGACTGGCCTCCCACTCTGTGCTGGCTGGCTGTGTGTCCCCACATGACGATCTTGACCTTCAAGTAGACACAGACACCAAATAAATCACTGGATACTTCGGGACCTTAAGGTCACTCAATCAATAGTGGGGCGCAGGTGTGTGTGTGAATGTGGAACTGTGCATCTGTGAGAGGGAGGACATAAAAAAAACACACACACATGCACACATATGCACACGAATAATATCTCTATATTTCTAGCTAAAAAGTTTTAAAATTCACAAGCTTCACAGATAGCTAAAACTTGGTAGACCTCATGTCCAGATTAATTCAGCACAGAAAAAGGCCTAAACATTGAAAACTTACCAGAAAGCTTTTAAATTCTAGGGGGAAAATGCTTTGATATATAATATATTATTAATTAATATATATATTATATATATAGTGTTTATGGGTGTGGGTGTCTATGGTGTGTGTGGTATAATTTGGTGAAATGTTCCACCTGGGAAGCATGATATGGACTACAGCTCCTGTCTAATGCTTTCTGGCAATCTTTTAGTGTGAATTTAAGGCTAAAGTATAAGATGGAATCCAGAACCCTACAGCTCCACCTTAGGGCGCTGCTTGTCTCATCCTAATGGCAGCCACAAAAAAGGGCTCTTCATCAAAAGCAAGCTAAGTCTTGAGCCAGCCCAAATGCCCACTCACAGAAGAATGGATGAGAAGATGTGGTCCTTTTATACAGTGGAGTACTACTCAGCCATACAGAAGGATAATCTAGAGATGTTTATAGGTGAATGGATGCAACTTGAGACCATATTCATAAAAAAATGAAATAAATGAAACTCACATGTGTAAACATCGTACTGTCTCCCTACTGTGAGAAGCTAAAATAGTAAATAAGATCCAAAATGTATGATCAATGCTGCGAAATGGGAATAATCTATTCAAAAGGAAAGCGAGATTATATATATGAATATAGTTAAGATAGTTAAACTACTACTGTCAGCTCATCGAAAAGTTTGTGCTAATATTGTTTGAACAATTAAATGCCAACATCTTGTACTCAGAATAACCACTTTAAAGATGACAATACTCAAATGTATCAACCTTTGTTACTCATTATCTTGTTTTGAATCCTTTTTCTCTTTAAAAGAAAATTTTAAAAGAAAATGAATCTTGTCTTCCCCAGAAGTGGGCCTAAGAGGGCATGGGGTGGCCTCAGTTCTGCCCTAGGCTGCAGGGAGATTCACTGCTGGGGAGCGATCTGCTCCCAGTAAGACTAGAAGACCTAAAGGGTAAGGCCCAGAAGCCAGGCAATGAGATGTTTAGGACAGAGCTCCGTTACTTTGTTTGGTGCTCTATGAACTTCCACAAATCGAGACACCACCCCCCATGAATAGTATAACTTAAAGCTTTTGCGAAGCTCACTGGGATGAACTCCAGGGTTAGGGAAAGTGTTCTGAGGCCACTTTGAGCTCAACACACTTATCCACTGTAAAGGAGGCGTCGCGCTCACCCTTGTCCTATCCGGAAGTAGCCCGGGGGGCAGCCACACAAGTAGCCGCCCTCAGTGTTGGAGCAGCCGTAGCTGCAGGGTGCCTGTGAGGAGCCGCACTCGTTGATGTCCTGGCAGCCACCGCTGAACTGCTCATACTGGAAGCCGGCGGGGCACATGCACTTGTAGCTCCCCAGGGTGTTGTGACAGGAGGCTCCTCCACAGATGTGTGCACTGAGACATTCGTTCTCATCTGTGAGGGGACAAGAAGAGGTGGTTGTGTGATGCAAGTGGGAGAGTTCCTGTGCAAAGTCTTCTAATCCGGCCCCCTGAGGCTGGCCACCTGGGGCAGGGCAGGCTGCCCTTGGGCCCCACTGTGGCCAGGGTGGAGAGGCTGATGGGGAGGCAGATGTGACTGGTCATGCAGCAACTCAGTGCGAAGGATGGGTTCAAGGGCACTGGGGAGAGCGCTGACAGTGGCCATCTGGGGCCAGCAGATACTGGTTTACATGTGTTCTGTCCTATGCCCTAAGAAGCTGAGGCGGAGCACAGCTGAGACTCGGGGTCCGGGGCACGGGTAAAGAGTCACACAGCTCTCTGCCATCGCATCTCAGGAACCCTGCAGGGGCCCCAGATGCGTGTGACTAGGACAACAGTGCCTTCTGCTGTGGCTGCTCCCACCCAAGTTCCTCTGCCCCTCACCCAAGGCTGCATCCTGCCCAGTGTGCCAAAGCGTGGCTCACAGATGTGGGACACAGACTTCTTGAGCTGTACATGGGGAGGGGACCCCTAGACAGGACTGCGGGGCCAGCTGCCTGTGGGGACCTGCCAAGTCTGGTGGGAAGAAGGAGGAAAAGAAACTAGCTTTTAAAAATCAACTCAAAGGAGCAAAACCCATGTGTCTCACAATTTCTCATGTGTGAGTGCCCCAATATATTTTTGTAGGTCTGCCTTGCAGGGTGGGCTTGTGCCTGTGGGAAGCTTCTTCACGGCTCCATGTCATTTCCAAGCATTTGTTTGAATGTCCTGCTTGGAGCAAATATCTACTTCTGGTGGACACAAGCACGGGGAGTCAGTAGCTCATCACTCTACACAGACAGGATGCCAGGCACGTCACAGGCAACCACGCCACTTTCCTGCATCCTGAGAGGCAGCAGAGTCTCTGCTTTTGGGAGGAAAGTGAAACTCGGGGTACGACTTGAGAACCTTCCAACCCAGTCTCAGGACTGTGGAGCCCTGTGCGGGCCTGGCCCACCATGGCTCTCGAGACTCAGGCTCACTACTGTCAGTGCTTGCTTTCTCCATGTAGATTTATCTGCTTTGCTAAGGCAGATGTCTCTGTCAAGGGATAAATGTTTTCTAATAGTAAATCTATTATTTACTATTATTATTTGAGGTTAGAAAATAGGGCCATGGGCGTCTATGTATATTTTATCACCCACACTTATGTCCTGATTTTCTTCCTTCCCTTCTCCCTTCCAGCCTCAGGTGCACGAGCTGCTGCGGTCTGTGTCTCGATGCCCCACACCCAGAGCCTCATGAGGGTGCAGGGTTTTTTCAGAGATGGTTGATTCTAGAGTGTGTACAAATGATGCGATGCTGGGGTGAGGATGCTGGGAGCAAGGGCGGGTGGCAGCTGGATCCATCCCCTCATTGGGTTGACACCATCCTGATTCTAGTAGACTGGATATGATGTAAGAAAGAGGCTTGTCCCTCCCTTCCTTGCTGGCTTTTGCCAGCTGCCTTCTGCTTGCCGCTCTGCCAAGCCCTGGCCTTGGGGGCAGAGGAGCAGATTGAGAGCTGAATAAACCTTTCCCCCTTTAACTTTGAGTGCTGGGAGTTAGACAGGGGCTCACCTCCACCTCCTCTGCACCTGAAGGCACAAATCCCCACCCCTGGTCCTTTGGGCCAAAGGGCACCTGAGGTACAAATAATGAAACATAGTCCCTCTGGGCTCTTTCCATGCAGACACAGGCACCAAGCCTTGCAGCAAACAGAAGTAAGAGCAAGGATATCTCCTGCCACTTCCCTGCCATCTTCCCATGTCCTGTACACCTGCTCCTGGGCCCCGGGAGCCTTACAAGTGCAGCCATATGGGCTTTTTCTGTCCCCCTCTGTGGCTTGGGCATGGCTTTTTTCTGCTGGCAGCCTGCAGAAAATAGCCAGCTCGTGGGCATGGAAGGGAGGGGAGACCCATCCACACAGAGCTCTGATGGGCAGAAAGGCAGAAGCAGGACCGTTGGCTGGAAAGTGGAAGGACAGAAAGCTCCTTCTCACCAGAAAGTGTCCCAGTGGACTGCACCGGGCTGGGCTCTCTGGGGAGAAGATGAGGGCCTCCCAAGGCAGGACGCAAGCCAAGTGCGCGTGGGCAGGGTCACTGGAGCAGAGGCCTACGTGTTGGCAAAGGGGTCAGACTGGGTCAGCTGGAGCCCCAGTCCCGTCTGCATTCCTATAAATGTTCGTTCTAGCCAGGAACTCTCCTCCTGCCCTGCATGTAGTCTTTTTTAGATTATCTTACACTTTTTTCCCTCCTGAGCATTTAGCAAAATTAAATGAAATTTGCTTATCTACGTTGCAAACGAGGAGCTTGGGGCTGGGGAGATGGCTCAGTAGAATAAGTGCTTCCCTGGCAAACACAAGGGCCTGAGTTCAATCCCTGGCTCAGCCAAAGAAAAAAAAAAAAAGTGGGGGATCAGAATGAAGCTCTGTGAAGATAAGAAGCCAGTAGGCACGCAGTGCTTACAGCTCCCACAGGGAGCGCTTGTGTACTCAGTCTTTTTATCCATCTACAAACCGGATCTGGTCTGAACTCTGACTGCCTTTTTCCATCCGGTGTGGCCCCAAGCTAATAGCTCTACAGGGTATTTTTCTACACTTTAAAACATTTTTTCTTGCATTTGGTATTTCCATTGCCTGGAGGCTTGTTCTTTGCATACAAGAGATAATTCTGATTTTTCTCCAAAACGTCTCTAAAAATGACTTCTTAGAGATAGATGGAGACTTTACCTCTCTCAGCTCAGAAATCAAGGACCCCAGCCTAAGGGTCCCGGAGTGTGAGTTAAGTCGCCGAGTCAAGGGATTCTCAACAGGAAGACCCCCAAGCGGACAACAGGCTGTTATGAATTTCATTTAGGACAAATGGACGAACTCTGACTGCAAGAGGAAATGGTGGCAGTGGCACGGCGGTGTCTGCCCTGAGCCCAGTCTTGGGAAGAGTGAACTTCCCACTAGCAAGGTGTGAGGGCCCAGGCAGGGCCGATCCAAGGGATCTGCTCTGGCTGACAGAGCTTTGTGCAGTGCTCTTTCTGGGTTGTCTTGATTCCTGAGATTTATGAGGCCAGTTTGGTATTTGGGGCATGAAGAACCCAAACCTATTCCAACATCTCAATAAACTTGTTCTTGTAGGGCACCCAGCCAGGAGATGCTCTGCTTGGGATCAAGGTAGACTCTCCAGACAACTGGGGCTTGCCCAGTCACCTGTGCTACCTGGTGGTGGTGGGGAGTGCAGGGGGGAGAAGGTTCAGGACTGATGCCCCTTTCTTCCTTCAGATTTCCCCTCATAGCTCCTCAATGTCCCTAAGAGATCGACACAATGGGAACATACAGGCTCAACTAGCAGCTATTCCAAAAAGGTTCACTTTGGAAGACACTGGTGATTAAAATCAAATACTTGTGAGGCTATATTCTGATAAGACTCCCTAGCACCCAACCTGTCTGCCAGCAGAGGCATCGTTCTAAACTCAGCTGCGGGGCTGCTTTCAGCAAACACAGGATGTCATGAAGGAGAGAAGATGGAGCAGGGAATTTTCTAAACATGCAGACAATTGAAGTCATGCAAACATTCCCACGGGACGCCTCAAGGGCTTTGCCCACTGAGGCACAAGACTTCCAGGGAACTCTGAGCACTGAGGTCTACTAAGAGCTTCCTACCTAATGCCCCTTGCCTTCTTTGAAGCCCTATAAAGAAAGCCTGCTTTTCTCTGCTCCTTACAGATGCTCTTTCCACCCTCTGTCTGCCCATGCCTAGGCACAATAAACTCCACACCATGTTGCCTTTACATGAGCATGGTGATCTCAGTCAGTCTCTGCCTCATGCCATTCTTTATAATAAAGAATACAGATGTTTTCATTAAAGCCAGAAAGCACAAGAGTGCATAGTATAGGCTCTTCTAGCTATGGGATCTCAACTGCCAAACCTACACATTTCTACAAAATGGAAGTCTCATACAGAAGCGAACTACATGAGAAAGAAAGAATTTTTGTTTTCTTTTGTTTTTTAAATACTGGAGATTGAACCCAGTGTCCTTCACAGTAAACTACATCACCTCAATTTAATTTTTTTTTTTTTAATTTGAGACAGGTTCTTGCTAAGTTACTAAGTTGCTTAGGATGTGTTTGAACTTGCAGCCTTCCTATCTCAACCTCTCAGAGTATTGGGGTTACAGGCATGTGCCACAATGTGTGGCTGAGAGGCAATGCTGATCAATGAAAATACACCTGGTGTGTCTTCACTGAGAGTGAAATGAACACTGTGATAAGGGGTGGCTCCAGAAGGCAGTGACTCTTTGAGATTCTGCTAAGGAGGGCTCTGTACCCAAGAGTGTGGAGCTCAGCTGTACACCAAGCTTGCAGCACATGCCCCGGATGCTGTCTGATTGGAAAGGCAGTAAAGGTGAGGCTTGATAGACAGTCGTCCATCGGAAGCAAAGGGCCTCACATTCAAACCCCACACACATCACAACAAAACTAAAGGCACAGTTCCTTGCCCTCCCTGGGACCCTGGGTCCTCGCTAGGGAAACCAAGGGTTTGGTCTCATGGGTGCTTCCAAGCCTCCGAGGTTCTGATTCTCTGATGTCCATCAAGAGGTATTTTCCCTGACAATGTGAAGTCAGAGATGCACTTCTGGGACCAAGGTAAATGATGCCACTTCAATTTAATGAGAATCTGCTGATCTCCCTTAATCATCATTTTCAATCCTGAAAATGCCTATTGCCTCTGCTGCCTGCTCAGCCTCCATGACACACAGAAGCAAACAGAACTGCTTCTGTGTCTTCAGGCAAAAAAGTCATTCAAAACAGCCTCTAGTTGGTTGATATTTTTCAGTAAGAAGTAGGATTTTGTTGGCCCCAGATGTGAAGGAAACGCAAGTGTGGCCAGTGACCAGCGACCCAGCAGAAGAGCAGAAGTATCAGGAAGTGAGGGGCTGGAAGGGAGCTTTACTCCAGGTGCTCTGAAAGCATCCTCTATTCTAAGTTTTCTCTTAGTTATTTTGCCAAGGCTCTGACATCCTTTTGGTTTCTGCCAGGTTAGAGCAGTGTCATGCTTTGGATCTAGTATGTTCCCCCTAAGTCTTGTGTGTGGAAGGCAACAGCATCTCAGAGCTGCTGTGCTCACCCATGGGCTCATCCAAAGAGACGTGTCTGCCTGGAGGTGGGCCACTAGGGTGTGGTGAAGAAGAGAATGTCCCTGCCTCTGGGCCCTTCCCTTTCTCTTCTCTCTCCCCTAGACCCCATGGTGTCAGCAATCTTCTTGCACTAGGCCCGTCCACCATATTGCTTTTGTCTCAGAGCCTGCAGTCCATGGACTCTCCCCCCTGCAACCATAAGCCAGCACAAACCTCTTCCCCAGCAGTAGGACTATGACTAAGACAGGCAATGAAGTACTAGCTGCTTAAATAACCAATGTGAAGTTTTCAGATAGAAAGCAGTGTTTGAGTCACAGGAGCTGAGCTCGTACACTGCCATTGCAAAGGAGGGAAACACTTACCGACACATTGGTTCCACTGATAGTGCTGCAGGTAGCCCTGTGGGCAGCTGCACCTGTAGCCCCCAATGATGTTCTGGCAGCCGTGCTGGCAGCGGTGGTTGCCTTCACACTCATCCACATCTGAAAATGACAAGATCTACCCATCAGTGCCAGTCCCAAAGGCGCCCTCGCCGGGTCCATCTATCTGCATGCCAAGGTGAACTGCAATGCTAGTAAGAAATTAGCACCTAAGAAATCATTCCATCATGTCAAACTTCAAGAGCATCTACTCTGGAGTTTCTTCTAAGTCCAAGGTGCAAAAAGCCAACATATTCAAAGGTCCCTGATAAATTCAACTGGTGAAAAAGATACAGAAACCAGTGCAAGGCACACAGTGCTCTGTAAGACAGTGCTATTAAGTGTCTGCATTTGCTTATTCATGCTAGAATCAGAGGCTAAAAGATGTCAGTGCCATGCAGGAACACTTGGCTGGTCTCCTTTAACGTGGAGCAACTGTCCCCATCCTGGCTGGCCCTGACCCTGTTTCCTTGTACACACATGTGTAGAGTTGGCTATGGCTTTTCTTAGCCTTTCAGTTGGCCTGATGCAGTGTGGAGCAGTCTAGCCTGGGTGATGACCTGGTCTTTGAAGCAAATATGACAGGGCAGCGTCTTCCCCTCTTCTCGTAGCTCCCAGATAAAATATGTGTGAGCCAGGCAAGATGGAGAGCTGTGCTCCATGCTGTTGGATGGATCAAGCCTCAGGATAAGACACTATGTCTTCCCAGGGCATCGGGGCTGTGCTGTGAGGAGGTAGGTCCCCAACAGTAGACACTATCCCAAAACATGAGATACTCCCTTAGCTGTGTCCTGCAGATTGCTCTTGTCAGATCCTTCTCTCTGCATACTACAGAGGGAACGCGGCCTCCTACCCAGCCCTGCTCACAGCACTCACCCACTTCCTGCCACTCTCACTCCCTCATCCTTAAGCCACTCCCTTCTTCATGAATTAAAAAAACCCAAGTTCAGCCTTGGGTCAAGGCTTTTGTTCTGGGTGGACATCACTGTGTCTGGACCCAGCCCCCATAACTATGCATGTTCCTCAGTGTCTTTAGTCTCACCCTGGATTGCACTTGGAATTGACTTCATTAGAATCCCAATAACTTCTCATGAGATTACAAGTAGAAACTTCCTGGGCCTTGATGAGGACCCAGAAGAGTTCTCTATAAATGCAAAAATAAAATATTAAAATTATAATTTAAGGGTTTAAGTATACTTTAGCTGAAAAGTTACTCTCAGATTAGTCCATAATGGGGAAATCTTTTACAGGCTGATCCCGATGACCAAGAATCTCCTGTTGGGCTATTCCCTATTAGATTAATAACTAAGCATAAGGGTCTGGATAAGCCCAGGAAAATCACAGGGAACAGACATATCAAGCGGGAGACCAAGGAGAACGTTCAGGATAAGGACCTCTGCATACCAGGGTGGCCCCATCTTCAGTTAGGGGTCCTCAGGCTCAGCCCTGACATCTGGAAGAGCACATTGGCCCCTGGCAAGGAGGCATCCCTTGGGCATGGCCAGCACCTTACCCACCTTCACAGCTGGCCCCACTCTGGTCCAGGGAGAATCCCCGCTGGCATTCACAGGTGAAGCTCCCAGGTGTGTTCTGGCAAATGCCCTTGGAGCCGCACAGGTTGATGTCCGAGGTGCACTCGTTGTTGTCTGTGGGAGGCAGAGAAGGGGACCAGGTCCCCGGGGCTCTCTTGGCATCATTTAAAAGAAAGGGGAAACACAGCTTGGAAAGCCCATAAAAGACTGTGCAGTTCCATGCATACGTATACACCACACACACACACGCGCGCGCGCGCGCACGTGCACAATTTCTTTAATGCCTTTGTTTTCTTATTCCAGTAGCAGAAGGGAAGGAAACTCTCTCTGGCTGCTCACCGATGCAGGCTGTGTGGTGCTGTGTGAACCCAGGAGGGCACTTGCAGGTGAAGCCACCAATGGTGTTCACACACAGGAACTGGCAGTTGTGCTGCTTGGTCGCACACTCATCAAGATCTGCAGGAAGAGCAAAGGGGCATCCATCAGCTGGGAGCACAGGGCAAAACCAGATGGAGACACAGGGCAGAGTCAGTTGGGGACACAGGGCAGAGCCAGCTGGGGGCACAAGGCAGACAGGGTGCATTCTGATTCTTTTTGCTTTGCTCTCTTTTTGTTTTGTTTTGTGGTACTGTGGATCAAACCCAGGGCCTCATGCACACTAAGCTTAAATTTTGATTTTTAATGTAAAACAACAGTGGCCAGAAGAGAGCCACAGCACATGACCAGGGAAAATCCCAGGGTAAGACTGACAGATACAAGAGGAGTCAATTTAGACAAAATAAGAACCAAAGGAAGGAAGGAAGGAGGGAAGGAAGGGAGGGAAGGAGAGAGGGAGGGAAGAGTTTTTGTAGGGGTCCAAAAATAACCCAATTCTCTTTAGAGAAGTGTAGGAAATTTCTCAACAAAGGACTCCAAAAAAATTCTGAAGTTTTTGCAATATTATACATATAAAAAACTGACTCTGAAACTGATTCCAGGGCATTGAAAAAAATCTACTTAGGGTGAAATATCAAAAAGAAATGTTGAGTCTGGAGATTAATTTGTTTCCTTAGTTCTTTCCTGTTTGCTGTCTTTAATCTACTGAAATGAGGCCATCAAAAAGAAATCAGACTTTTTTTTGGTCAGGGATCCCATTTTGGATAAAGCCAAATTGAGCAATCAGGCAGGGAACAAAAGAAAGAAAAACCTCATTCTGATAAGTTAAGAGCTTTGAAAACAACGCCCACAGCACTCACCCAACACCACCTCTGCCAGGAAAGCCTTGCGCCCTCCAGGAGCGTCTCTCCTCAGAGGTACTGAGGATCAGATGCAGTGTGCTCTAACTTTTGGTTCATTTTAACGATACCTTCACAGTGGTTTTGTATTCAGAGATTTTTACCAGTCAGCCACTGGACACACGCCCTGCAGAGGACCAGGGAGCTGGGGCCAGGGCCTGACTGGCTAGAGAACTGCTGGTGGCAGCACCACACATACAGAGCCACAACACAGGGCCACTTCCGGCTCCCCTGTCACTGGGAGGGGAAGGATACTTGGGCAAACCTCCCTGCCCCCCCCAGTACTGACTTTTAAGAGGGATTCCACCCGGTGATGTTCCACTGCCGAGAGGCCACGTGATTTCCCCCGACTGACCACCCCTTGTAGGGCCCTGCCTACGCCACTGTCATACCTTTGCTGGACTCAGTTGCCATACATGAGCCCACAAAGCTACCACAGAAACAGACACGTGGCAGCACTGGCCTCTTATCTCCCTGCTGTCCCCTTCTCTGGATCCCTCCCTTCCCCTACAGGGCAGGAGCTGGTCCCCTTTCTTCCCACTTTCAGGGGTGTGTGCATCTGCACTGCTCATTTGATATTCAGTGGTGTGAGCCACGGGTGGAAGGAGAGAAAGAAAAGAAAGGGCCACACCATTGCTTTCTGCTTGCCTACAGCCACAAAAGAGCATTCCTGATGGTTCTAGTACTCAGCATAGGAACACGACAACTGCCACACTTACCCTCTCCCTCCCCAAATCTCTTAATTGCTAGAAACATTTGAAGATCTGTTTTTTTTCTCTTCCTTTGACCCTACAGGTTATAAAATGTAAATTTGTTTCATTGCATACAGCAACATATGCCATGAACAACTTTTCCCCTCCAGTCTGTTTCTGCATTTCTATGGACACACCTCCCACAGTCTAGCACACACTGTGCTCCCAGATCAAAGGTTCATGCTTGAGAAAACCTTCAGAGGGTCAGGAGTTCTGGCTGGATCTTTCAATTCTCTCTCCTGTCAACCTCGGACAATTTCTGGCTCTTTCCGCCTGTTCCTCGTTGCTTGATACCTTCTTCTGGCAGAGGCTGCAAGCCCCAGCCTGTCTTACTTCTCTGCCTCCCTTCAAAGACTGATGGCAGGACGTAGGAACCCTTGTTCTACCACCTGGGCTACCTTTCCCCTCCTGCACTTCCCAAATTGCCTTTTATAGATGACCCATTTGTGTGACTCCTTCAATACAAAGTTCTCCCGGTATAGGAAACTGTTTATAGGAGCAAAGTCACACTAAAAGAACATTGCCAAAAGCTAGTTGCTATCTCAGGAGGGATTTCTGCCCCAAGTTGTGCTGCTCCTTTGTTCTGCGATGTCAATGTCTTAGGGAAGCTCCCTGAAGGTGGGAATGGCCTCTTTCTACCGGCCAGCACTCTGGACCTAGCTTTAACGATTTATTCCCCACCATGACACCTTCAGGACCAGGGCGCTGGTCATCGCATGCCTGGACTTCCTAGAGACTTGGGCTACACAGAGGCTGCACAGATGACAGGAGGCAGAGAGGAAGCCGTTGATCCAGGGTCAGCCTCATCAGACCCTGGGAGAACTGGCTTCCTGCTCTGAGGATGCCTTGGATGGCCTGTGGACGCCCATGAGGTCTGCAGGAAAGACGCTGGTGGCCACTGGTCCCAGCGCATGCACCAGGGCCTGCTTCCTGCAGGGGCACCAGTCCCAGGAGGCACCTGTTGCTCACAGAGAGGCTCTCTGCTGGCTTCTGGGTTCCTCACAGGCACAGGGAAAGCAAGGGAGCAGCAGGCGGCAGGCGAGCTTGCTGGTAGAGGCCAGCTCCATCCTACCTTTGCAGCTCCTCCCGTCCTCTTGCAGAATGTAACCTTTAGGACAGGAACACTGGTAACTCCCCTCTATGTTTTTGCAGATAAAGTTGCAGGGTTTCGGAGCCTGGTCACATTCGTTGAGGTCTAGGATCAAACAGATAGAGCAGGGATGCACATACACCTCTCAAGAGGTGTCCAGCTGCTCCAGATCCACCTAGCAAAGAATCTTAGTTTGGAGGAAAGTAAACGGAGTAGTCTCTGGTCATTGTTTTATGTTTTCCTATGAAATTACATAGGCTTTTCAGATCTGAACTTGACTATTGGGATTTTTAAAAATTTTTGCCATAAGATAAAATTTCCACTCAGGAAGAAAGAGCTTACCCACACAGGCAGTCCCAGTTAAATCCGGAGTGTAGCCGGTTTTACAAATGCAGTGATAGGAGCCTTTGTCGTTGACACATTCTCCATTTCGGCAAACATCGTGAATAACCTTGCATTCATCGATATCTACAATTTAAAAATGTGTGTGAAAATTATGAGCGTACTCTGCAGTGGACAGGAGCACGGGGGTGTACCTCCTAATGGACCGTGTTATCATATGATGGGCTGATGAGCTAAAGCTAAAAGGCCGGCCATGCATAGCCTGCAGGCACTTACACTGAAAGGCAAACAAGACCCTTGGACTAGGACCTGCTGGCTGGTCTGTAGGCAGCCTGGAACAATGACTGACCTCAGCGCCTATTGTTTTTCTCCTCTGGGTCTACAGAGCCCCCAGTGAGACCCCATTGGCCTTTTGTTCCATGACCTGGCTGCCAGCAAGCTGCCCCCTGCAGCCAGCTCATCACGGGGTTCAAGGTTAATCAAATGCTAACACTGGGGAAATGGGCTTGGCTTCCTTCTGTGGATGAGGAGGGAAATGACCAGAGTTCTGGGGTAGATGGTGGGGCTGAGTGCTGCGGGCTGTGAAGGCAGACAGGCCTCACTTGTGGCTCCACACCAAGGAGGTCTTGGCTCTGAGCTCTGCTGGGCACTGAAGCCACCATCCTCAGCCGCTTGGCCCACCCATGTCCTTGCTGCCTGGAGAGAGCCAAGACAAGCACTTGGCACATGTGTTATCAGCCCCTGATGCCAAAGAACCATTTTATATCTGCGGCTGGGTGTGCCTGACCTTTCCATATTTACTCAGAAGTGCAACTCAGCTCACTCTAATCAGTCCTAGGAAAGGAGCCTTTTCCACTTTCACACTTCCATATCCTCCAAAGAAGCATAAATTACTTTTGGTTGCTCCATTTTCTTGTTCTTGTGCAGCGTGTGCCATCACGCCTGGCTTTGGTCACTCCATCCCATCTGTCCACTTCTGTCTTTATTGCACCCAGCCCTACCACTCTGCCTCTGGCCACGTCTTTCTCACATGAAAGCAAATTTTCTTTAACCTACTTTCCTGCTTCTTATTTCTAATAAAAACCCCAACACGCCAACTCTCTCATTTTGTTCGTCCTTTTAGAAACTAAAACCCAGTTATGATTGCTGTGGGGGACACAGAAGTCATGCCTGTGACAGCCACCCAGATGGCACCCTTGCCCTTCTAGTCAGAACGGTCAGTGTCTGTTCAGATGCTACCGTGCCTGATGGCCAGGGTTTCGCTGTGATTTATCCCTCTGGGGTATGTCTGAGGCCAATGTTATTAGTTAAAATACACATTGGTGGTGGACTGGCATTTAATGACCACTTGTCTTAGCATTTATCTAAAAACATTTGGCGCAGTCACAGCTGACTATTACTCCCATTTGCAAAGTCATGGCTCTTTGGAGCCAGGGGCCAGGACCAAGGGGCATGAACCTCCTCATGTGAGCCTCTTGCACTTGGGCAATGGCCTTGAACAGCTAAAACATTATCACAAAAGTTACTATCAGCCTCTTGCATTCAGCTCCATCCAGGGCCCTACTGTATGTTCTATATTGTCTTCCCTGTCTCCCAGGAAAACAAACAGATTTCCCCAGCATGTGGGAGGAACCTGTGCTGTGGGTCACAAATCAGGACAAGAAGTACCTGCTCCATTGGTCATGTACCCACGGCCGTGGGGGCAGAGCTTTTTGAAGGCCACGGTGCCCTGGAAAGGGCAGATCTCGCAGTTGGGTCCCCAGCCTCGGCCTCCGTCACAGCAGCACTCAGACTTGGTGACGGGGTTCCTGTTGCTGGAGCCGATCTGACACATGCTCTGTAGCACCTCCGTGAAGCAATATCCTTCCCGACTGTCTGCAAGGGACACCACGCAAAGAGCATCTCAGAGACTGCTTGGGGCTGCCGGGCCTAAGAATGTGGTCAGCTATAAAACCCGGAAAAGACGCAACACTTTACCCCAGCTGAGAAGGAGCGAGAAGAGAAAGCCGGAAGAGCAGGGAGAGAGAGCGGATGACATCTGAGAACAGAGAGACATTCAGCGAGGAAAGCATCAGCCGAGGCAAGGTGACAGCTGCATTTCCCCAGAATACAGGGAGAATCACGTCGGCATCCCCTGGAGAGGGGGCACAGAAACACAGAAATGGTACCAATCACCAAGGGCCCCAGCACATAGCCAAGAAAGGAATTCCAAGGGATCCAGGATACGATTTGCAGAGGAAGAATTCAGCTGCAGATGGCACTAAGCCCAATAGACAACCAGTCACAAGGGCATCTCAAAACTGCGAGCGCTGTTACACATCCCCAAATGCCCTCATTCCCATTCTCTGGTTCCCAAGGGGAGGCCTGGGGTTGGGGTCTCCTGGGGCTGGGGTGGAGCTCAGGAGGTGGCTGTTCCAGCCACACTCACCCAGACACTCATCCTGGGCAGGGCTGGCAGTGAAGCCATCATTGCACTCGCATGTGTAGCTCCCAAGTGTGTTGAGGCAGCGGCCATTCTCGCAGATCCCGGGCCGGGTCTGACACTCGTTCTCATCTGTGTGGTGTCATGGAAGGGTCCAGACAGAAGGCGTCAGTGTGTTCTAGGGGCCTCTTCGCTCTCTCCCCCTCCCTGCCTGCCTCCCTCTCCTGGCTGGCATTTTCTGTTCTTGTCTTGCCTTTCTTGGTGCATGTTTGCAACACTCAGGACTGCAATCATGGTGGGGAGCCGGTTCCCATACACAACATGGTCAGCACATTTGTAAATAGAGAAGCTATTCACAGGACTCAAATTCAAAAGGCAGCTTTCCCCTCCCTCAGCCACCAAATCCCCTCCTGAGAGGCAAAGGAGGTTTCAGCTATTCCCCACTGCAACCTTCCAGAGGTGGGTTTGCACATGAGAGCAAACACACACCACACACCCCCCCCATCTGCCACCTCGGTCAGCTTAAATATACAGCTAATAGCACTGCAATGGGCTTACACACAGCGTAGTACTTTATGTACACTTACACTTAACAAAATTAAAGACTCTCTCTATCAGGACACAGGACCGATTGAAGGGAAAATGAGGTTAGAAAAGTGCTAAAGAAATACTGCAATTCTGTGACAGGGTAATGTCTGTCACAGACCTAGGGCCTCTAATCTTCAGGGTCAGGAGAGATTACTAAGAAATAAGGGATTATCATCCAGGCTGCCTGGTTTATAAAATGTCACTGTCTGATTATTTCTAGTGCTCTACAGCAATTCACTCCACATCTTTCTGCTTGGGGAACAGTCAAGAGTCTCTGAGGTAGGTGTGACCAGGACAGGCAGAAAGCGGGAAGTGACATCCAGGGCAGTGGGAGATCAGTGAAAAATTTGGAAGCCAGGTTGTCCTCAGACTGCCTAGGTCAGAAGGATGGTGGCAGGATGGGGATGGGGCGGGGTGGGGTGGGACATGTGCCCAAGGGAATCTGTCACCAAGCTGAGGCTGAGAAAGACCCAGGAGGATCCAAGCTGTGACCAGCAATTCCCATATTTTCTTTATAATTTTATTTTTCCAGCAATGGGGATTAAGCCTAGGGTTTTGCACTGAGCTATGACCCCAGCCCATTTAAAATTTTTTTAACATTGAGGCAGGGTTGCATTAAGTTGCGAGCTAGGTTCAAGCTTTGATCCTCCTGCCTCAGTCTCCTACAGAGCTGATATTACAGGTGTGCACCATAATACCTGCCTATGCCTTAAAAGCCTGCTCTGGGATTGTCCTGTAATTCTGCTTACAGAGTAAGGGGAGAATGGAAATCTTAATCTTTTTGACTGACAGCATAATATACTTTTCTGGTGTCATTTATTTTTGGAAAGGAAAAGGGTCCATGTAGGAACTTTCTGGTCATTTTCTCTTCTCTCTGTTGTCTAAAACAAAAGTTATTTTTCCATAAGATCTGAGAGTAACTGCTTCCGGGTTCCAGGGCCCTGGGCTTGCAGGTGGTGACCTGACCTTACAGCCCATGAACTCTTACAGCTGTGTTTTAACCCAGCAGCACTGGCAGCAAGTGAGGGCTGCCTAGCAGGGTGCGGGCTGCTGCTAGAGTTTCTTGTCCCCTGGCTGGAGGCTGTGGTTCTCCTGCTGCACCCACCACAGAATCACCTGGGGGCTTCAGAACACCCCCTGTCTGGACTCCAGTGCATACCCGATTGGCTTTCTGGAGGCCCTGTGCTTAGAGAGGGACCTGGTGTTGTGACTCACACCAGGATGTCAACAGTGGGGACAGACTGCAGTGCTTGGGGAAAACTGAGCCCAGCTCACAAGAGAGGAAGAAAAGGAGGACCAGGGTGAACCAGGACCTCCAGTCATGCGTTAGGCACACCCTAACGCAGGCAGAAGAGACTGCAGCAACCCAGAGGCAGGACCTGCCAGGAGGCAGGGACCACCAGGTATGACAGCACAGGGCCCTGAGGTCCCCACCAGGGCACTATGAGCTCCTGGAGCCGAGGGTTCTTACCCATGCAGCCTTCCCCATCTGGCCTCCGTTGGTAGCCGGAGTCACAGATGCACATGTAGGTGCCGATGAGGTTCTTGCATACCATCTGCTTCTCCGCGCAGTCGTGCTTGCCCTCCTCACACTCATCCTCATCTATAAAAATGCAGAGTCACTCATGCACCACTGAAGCCGCTCATCAGGGCCACTGCGTAGTCGCTGATCGCGGCCTGCGCCCATTGAACATCGCCCTCTTCCAACGCAGAGGAGTCTTCTAAGCACCTCTGACCTCGAGCCCCTTCCTTTACCTTCCCACTCCTTTCTTAAAGCTTCCAGACTCTTTCTAACAGCACTGAGACCTTTCATTATTATATTAATATTGCATAGTATGGTAACAGCATGTGTCACAATGTGTAATAATATATATTCTAAGAATGACGAATATTAATAACCCCAAATTTCCTTTATACAGCATCCATAAGAACATAATATATTGTGATAGGAGCTCACTTGAGTAGGATAATAGTAGCTGGCATGACTGACGTCCGACTAGCCCTGATACAACAGGAGCTTGGGTTCTACCCTTGGACAGGAAGCCCCGTGTCCTCAAGGTCCCCCTTCCACTCCCGCTTTCCGAGCTTGTTGGTTTCGAGCCCTCCCCACTTTCCCTCCCACCACGTCTCCTCTCTCTTATTCTTCCTTGCTCCTGTTCAGAGTTGAGAAGCCTGGACACTCTCCTGCAGGTGTCAGGGGCTCCCACTTAAGAAAACGCCCTCCCCCAAAACGAAACCACATCTAAGGATCGTGAGGAGCAGGCACCATGCAGGAGCCCTGCGCAGTGTGTATCTGCCTTCTTCTGCCCCAGACTGGATGGGTATCAGGGAGATCTCCACAGGAAATAGTTTAGCTGAGGTGGATTCCAAGTGGCACACTGTCCTTGCCTCTGTGTTCACGGTTACCGTTCGCAGCGTACTCAGCTGTGTTCTCATACATCTGTATGCGGAACTCTCATAGGGTTCGCCTTAAGGTGTTGATTATCTCTTTGTCTTTTCTCTGAACCTCCCCACCCGGAGCCACATTCTTCTTGAACCCTCACATCTCGTGTATGACTGGCGCCCTGTGTACAGGGTACTAACACAGATGTGCAGCACATCCTTGGACTGGGCCTGGTGGTGCCAGGCTCCAGTTGGACAGGGACAATCCCTAAGGGACCCCAGGGCTGAGTTCTCCGGCCCCTAGCCCTCCTTTGCTGAGGGAAGCTTGGAAGGATGTCCGCCATCATCTCTAGTGAGGAGACCTCACCTTTGCACATCCTCCTGTCTTCTCTCAGTACGTAGCCAGCAGGACACTTGCACTCATAAGAGCCATAGGTGTTCACACATCGGAAGGCACAGAGCAGAGGATTCTGGGCACACTCGTTGATATCTGTGGCAAAAGGAAGGAAAATATAATGAAGTGTGGATATCACCAATAGAAAGGGTGGCAAGAAAATGGGGAGGGGGGAGAGAGGGAAGCAAAGAGAGAGGGGGACAGGGAGAGAGGCAGCACAGATCCTGTTTATGTCTGCTGTCTCACTGCAGTTATTCTGGTGGATGAGAAAATACAGGTCACCCTATATACGGGGATTTTTTTGAAATCCCAGCTTGGAGGACTCATGTTAGAATAGAAGCCAATCCTCCCCAAACTGTGAACTCTCCCACCTTGCCATAGACTGGGGTCCTTGTAAATAAGCCATGACTCTTCACCTGAGAATCTGTGCCTGGGATCATTCTATACTCACAGAGACCCAGTTCACCTGCATCCCTGGTGCTAGCCTCACACACATGGAGATTTTTTGTAGACATCATGGTTTGGAACCATCAGAATATGTCTTTGGAAAGCAGGATTGAAGACACCACATCAGCACTCATGCTGCTCCACAGAACACTGATGTGGACCGAGCGCACAGTTGGAGCCAAGATCATGGCTCAGCCCTAGCCTCCAGGGGCTTGGAGTGAGTCTTGAGGTGAGTGATGGCAATGGTATCGCCAACCAAGAGCCCTCCTAATGCCAACCTTGGGCTCCACCTCCTCCACTTCCTGCTTTCCTTTTAGGCCAGTGATCTCAACCTGAGAGTGTATCTCTTTGTCTGGGGGGAGGGGCTCTGCCTCTGCCACCCTTCAGAGTTTCTGACTCAGTAATCTGCCATAGAGCCTGGAAATCTTCATCCTTGATGGTTCCCAGTGATGCTGATGGGGCCAGGGAGATGGCTTAGCAGAATAAGTGCTTGCCTGGCAAGTACAAGGGCCTGAGTTCAATCCCCGGTTCCTCCAAAAAGGAAAAACAACAACAACAAAAACCCAGTGATGCTGAGGCTGAGGATTCTGGGATCACCCTTGAGAACTACTCTTCTAGGGAATCTCCCGCCCTTGTAAATCTCCTACTGGACAAGTGATAGTTCCTTCTCAGATGCTTATGTGGGTCAAACACCTCATGTGCCATGCCCACCTCTGTCTACAAGACCTGGCTGGGACCCAAGTGTGACAATGTTTCTACCAATAGAAGAGCAGAGGAGACAAAGAAGGAAGGCACAGGAGATATAGGGGGAAAGAGCAAGATTACAGGAGACAAGGAGAAAAAAGAGGAATAGAACATAAGAAGGTAACAAAGAAGGGAGGAGGTCCATCCAACTACAAGTCCTGGGGACACCTACCCAACAGCACTGTGTGTGATGCCCAGTGTGGGTGTGCCTTGAGCCCCCACGCCTTTCTCAGACATTATCCGCAGAGTGGCAACACAAATACATGATCATGATGGATGTGGCGGGCTCAGATGTTCTCTGCTCCATTCACCTGAGCGCCATGCAGTAGGAAGCAGTTGACACAGGGGGCCGACTCTCGGGGCTCTGGGACCATTACCTTCACATGTCATCATGGGGCCAGGCTCGAATCCCTCCTCGCAGGTACATTCAAAGCCTCCAATCACATTCTTGCAGGTGCCATTGCCGCAAGGATTTCCCACGGAACACTCATCGGTGTCTGCATATGACCAGGAGGAAACACAGAAGATGACTAAGGTACAACTGGACCCCAAGAAGCCTGTCGTCCTGTGGCCGCTGGGGCAGGAAGCCCTGCGCACATGCAGCCTCCTTTCACAGGAATGCATGGGTCCTGTCATCACGGCTTACAGCTGAATCTGCCTGCTCTGTGGCACTGGCAGGGACAGCACCCGACACACAGCACCTGTGCTGGCCTACAGTGTGTTCTCCCACTACCCATGCCTGGAAGAGCCTGTCTTCAGGAGCAGCAGATGCTCTGGTGGTTAAAACAAGGCTTCTCCAAGCAGCCCACAGCTTCTTCTCCTTTAATAGAAATATTATTATTATCATTATTATTATCATTTTTTATTTTTCATTCTCTTTAAAATAAAAAAAAAATAGAGACGGAAGTGGCTTCCAGTCTGGCCCTACATGAGGTCACTCTCCGAGAAGCCTTGCCTCAGTGGAGTCTTGGTAGACATAAAATAGAAGCCTAAACCAATGTACACTAAGAGACCAAAGGTTAAGGAGAATTAATTGGGGGCTTTTGTTAAAACCAGATGGTTTCCATTAGGCTGAGGAAAGGCTAGAAAAAATATCTTTGAACAACTATAGAGACAGAACACATCTTATCAAGGAGACCTAAAACAAAACAAAACAAAACAAAAAAAACAAATATGCCCCATGCACCTGAACTCTCACTGCTCTGAATTCTGAATTCTGACTCTTCCTTGGGAAAGAAAATTTTCCCATTGTTATTTCAGCTATCTAAAGGTTGGACGAGTAGTAGGCTATAGTTAAGGGGTACACTTCACATGGGGTGACAGAAAGGGACATGGTAGGGAGGCCGTACGGCAGGGGCCACCCTCCGCACAGGCACAGCAGCACCCTGACATCTCTCCAGAACATCCGCATGTGCTTTTCTGCCTTACATTTCAGTCAAGAATGTTATTTCTTAGAAACAAAAAGAAAACAAAGAATGCTACTTTCCCTTCCTGTTAATAGAAGCATAAAATGTCATTCTGAGTTGGAAAACTAATTAGAAATGAATTGCTTCATGTGAATAAGATTACATCTCAAAGCACAGCTGGGACCAGTATCCTGAAACCCTCGCTCCCTGCATGAAAAGAACACCAGCTAAGTAACACAGATGACCTTCATCATTAATACCACTATCACTTTAGACGACACTGAACTGCTTTGGAATTCTTGCATTAATACACATTTTTTTTTAATTTTAGGGAAAGGTATACCAGGTGTTCAGGGTCTCACTACTAGATCAGGCTCTTAGTGATTCTCCTGTTTACAGCTACCCAAGAGCTAGGATCACAGGCGCGTACAACCACGCCCAGTCTCACTTGCCATCTCAGTGTGCCCCGGGGTCGGGCCGGCAGAGCAGGCCCGGGGATCGAACCCCCAGCCCCTGCACCTCATCTGCCAGCTATTTGGCCAGCCCAACACATAATATTTGGGTTGAACTTGAAATAAGCTCAGATCAAGCATTAAAGGCTCACCATCAGAGCTATTCTTGGAAATGTCAGTAAGAAGGTTAACAGGAGGAATTCATGCTAAGCATACAGCCTTTCATATTGCTGAAGGTACAAACTCCAGATAAAGCTTATAGTTTATTCACCAATGGAAGCATATGGGGGCCACTAAGCACACTGTAAACTTCACCAAGAGCTTCCTTGGGATGACCTCACCTCCACTGTCTCTCAGAAGTCTCAGGAGTCGGTCTGGCCCATCAGACTGTTGGGTCCTCAGAAGGAAGGGCCTTCTTTGCCTGGCACCTTGCGGTGGCTCAGTCTAGCTCTGCGCCTTGCACATGGTGGCAGCTTGTGAAGGAGGATGAATGGATGGGAGAAACTAAAGTTCCACTGTGGACATGGCAGCTGCTGGTGTGAGCTCTGCCTCACTTCCTTCCTAATCTGTGAGATCCCAGGTGAAGCCGCAGGCTCGCACTCACCTACACACTCGTTCCCTTCCAGGATGTAGCCAAAAGGGCACTCGCAGCGGTAGGAGCCATCCGTGTTGATGCACTGCCCGTGTTTGCAGACGTCGGGCTCCTTGCACTCATCCATGTCTTAGGTAAAGAGGAAAAGACAGTGAACACCAAGGTATCTTTCATAACACAAAGATCAACTACATGTCAGACCCTTTCAACATCTGACCAGTGAATGCGTGATGTCACCACGCAATCAGTATCTAAGCAAAATAAAAAAGCAGAGCTTGATTATTTCAAAGAGGCAGGGCTCTGAAGCTAAAGGCCACGGCTGGGACACGAGCCCAGCCTACTTACCAACTGCAGAATCGTCGGGCCCCACGATGATACCACTTCCATAGGGACAGATCTGGCGGAAAGCCTCTGTGGAGGACACACACGCGTCAGGAGGAGCAGCAGCTGTCCCCCATCACAGGCTGCTCCCCAGCAAGTCATGGTGGCCAGATGGCCCGATGCTGCGTGTGCGTTCAGAGACAGCAAGACAATGCCAGAGGCCAGGGTGGGGACAAGACTGCCCTGGGTATGCAATTAGTACACAAGCACTTGACTCCTAAGGTCATTAAACAACTATACAGCTCCTGAAGTAATGTCTTTTATGTGGCATTCTAATTAGACTTGCAGCTAGGCTGCCCTACTGTTTCTAAGGCCCACCATCGGTCTACATCATGCACTGCACACATACCATCTGGCTCCGTGGGGCACAGCTCACAGGGGTCCCCCCAGCCTTCGCCCTTTAAGGCGCAGCAGCATTCCTGCTTTGAGTGGTTCCTGGATTTGGGTGAAGAGCATTTCCCTCCTTCGAACTTCGCATAACAGTAGCTCATCCTCAGATCTGCAGTGGAAATTCACAGGGCCAGTCAGTGACTTCGAAGGGAGGCTCAATGAAGAGCAAGCAATGTACCATGTGCAATGCATCCTCCCGTCAACACAGGAAGTCTCCCTCTGTGTGTGCAGCCACTACTTCAAATAACCTGTGTCATAATGAAGCCGGACAGACACCTGCTGTGGACTTGAGGATTGGACCAGTGACCGGTGGAATGAACCACCAGACCCCTTCATTGATAGCTCTGCTCGCTGGCTTCTGCATACGATGCAGCAAGCACCCAGGGTCCGTCCAAGTGTTTACCGTGATAGCACTGCTTGTGGTGGACTCTAAGACCTGATACCCAAATAAAAGCTCAGGTCTTGGGGACAGAGCCAATAAAGAAGTGGTCACTTGGGGGATTGGCAGCACTACAGCAGGCAGGCACGGATGCAACTCCTTGCAGAGCTGCTAAATGCCCGATGCGAGGGCTTCCTGTGGATCCACACGCGCACACACAGCTGCATGGGAACGCTACTCACTCAGCACAGAGGGGAAGAAAGGTCTGGGCCTGGGTGGGCAGTAGCATAGTCTTCTTTCAGTGAACACATATATATTTCTTTAATGTTGATCATTGTTGGGTAATTCTAAGGAAGATAGGATCCCTGGCCCATAGAACACTCTAATACTGCTCAGCACACTTTTGGAGACTGACTTTTCCATTTCCTGGAGTACAAACTGGGTGACTGCTAAGAAGCGAGTGCACGCAGAGGTCTGGAACATGGTTTCTTTCAAAGGACACTTTCAAGGTCTTACATGACTCTGCTCTGATTGCATAGGGGGTTAAAATCTGCAAGTTTTAGAGGCATGTTTTCTCACCAATCCTGCCCAATTCCTCTTCCTTTCATTCTTTTTTTTTTTTTTTTTTTGTCTTTTTGAGACAGGGTCTCACTATGCAGTTCAGGCTGGCCTTAAGCTCACTTTGTAGCTCAGGCTGGTCTCGAACTCACAACAATCCTCCTGCCTCAGCCTCCTGAGTGCTGGGATTACAGGCCTGCGCCACCACGCCCGGCTCTTCCTTTCATTCTGACCACCTCTGCCTTCCTTTCTCTCCAGAAGTGTTTCTTAGCTCCAGGAAGCAAGTGGCCATCACTCCCTGTGTGTTTTTATTAAGGCAGTTTTCCCAGCTTTACTTTCAGGGCAAAGGGAACAATGTAAAAAGGAGCACAGTTGCCAAACATCATAGAAGTCTTCACTAACTAAAGTTAAGAATATCTCTATACACCCATTTATCACCTATCTATCCATCTATTTACCCATCATATTTATAGATTTCTTTTTTTGGTAACAAGAATCAAACTCAGGGCTTTGGCTTATGCCACAGAGCTATATCCTCAGCCTTACCAACAGGTTCAACAGTATTGAACGAGCTTTATAGTCCAATTCACTACCCGCCCCAGGGAACTTGCTCAACTCCTCAGGTGCTACCAACCCATCTACCAAGTCCTCGTTGCAATTTGCACTCCACTCTCACCTGCCATCCTTCAACCACCACCACTTCAGAGGGTCAAAAGCAACAAGGCCTATCCGTGTCCTAACGGCCAGATTTTCTCAGCTGTGCCCAGGAACTTCAAGACCTAGCAAATCTTCCCTTCCTGGCAGACCCTGTTTGATTTCCTTCGTTGTTGAGGTTCTTTGTCCCATGCATTGCTTTGTATTCATCAGCACTGTTTTTATCATAGCCTACAACCGCTATGGTGCAATCCGAGGGCTAGTCACGAAGATGTTCCAGTGAATACACTGGACACAATTCTCTTCTTTGTCTTCGGAGTTTCTTCTAAACCCAGTTCCATGCACAGTCTGCTCCCAGCATGTGAAAATTCTTATTCTTTCTTCCACCAACACCGACCCTGCTGCAGGATCCAGCCCCTCACATTCCATACCCCTGCACCCCCAGATTCTAATCAATCTAGGTGACAAGTTCCTTCCCTTCAATTATCCACGTGATGGCACCTGCCACTCCACAAACATAATCCACAGCTCTGGGAAATGTTCTCACTGTGTCCCAATGGAATTCTGACTCCTATTTTGTCATTGCACGAGAAAAACATGGGTATTTTTCATTCCTGGGCTGCTGCAAAATCTGCACTATTTGGAGAGTCACGAGGTTTGCTTATGTGATTGTCTAGAATGGTTCATGGCCAGAGGGGCCCAGCACAGGTGGCCAGAGCTGAGCCCATGCACGCACCTGAGCTAGGCTGGCAGAGGTGCCTGCTTACCAGTCCTGCCATGCAGAGCCCTCCCTGAACTCTGAAGCTGCCTCAGCCCTGTGAAAGTCACTTTCCTGCTTGCATTTCTCCTCTTTAGCTCTGCCCCTTGTGCTGTGCATGCAGAGAGCTGTTCACAGCTGGGCTGGTTCTCCCTGAACCACCAGCCTGGGCGAATCCGACCAGCACAAATGGAATGAATGCCCTCTGCCTGCCACATCGGCAGATTCACACCTGGACTCCTGCTGCTTTCTTCCAAGCTGAGGCTGAGCCAGAGGCCCCCCCACAGGAGCAGGTGGGAGTTCCGTGTATTGGGCTGGGCTGGGCCAACAGAAAGAAAATCTGTTTATCCAAACAGATTTAACTCCATTCAGACAGTTCCACCCTATTCACTGCCCTGAGGTCCTTGGGGACAACCTCCCCTTGCCCCCCAGAGCTCGTACAAGATCAAAACAAGCAGAAAATCCTCAGCTCTCTCCTTTATATTTCGAAGTTGAGATATATGAGCTAATGTGACAGAATAATGAGAGTCTTTAGGACATGCAGACACCAATGGAGCAGTCACAGGTCCCCAGAGTGTAGCCGAGCAGGTACTATATAGTTGGAGATGAAGCCAATGAGCTTCCAACACGTCAAGGGATTTCCTCCAGGCTGAGAACACTGGGGCTGGGACCCCCAAGCCCAAGTTTTGGAATTTTTCTTATGTACTTAGTACAGGGTCTATGGGGGTCTCACTATACAGCGCAGACTTGTAGTGATCCTCCTGTTTTCAGCCTCCCAAGCACTGGGATTATAGGTGCATACCACCATGCCCATTCTAATCCTGACCATTTTAAAGTTCTGTTTTCTTAGAGAACTTAAGATGTAGGGGACAAGGACCTTATCCCGTGCAGATGCGCTCATCTGCACTTTTCTCATCTGAAGAGTCTGGTTTGTGCCCATGTGTACCCAGCCAGAGCTAGGGCACCTGTCGCCAGGCTTTGACACATCAGGGGCACACAGTGATAGCCTGTGAGTATCTGTGTTCCTAGGGCACCCCCTAAGAGACTGAAGCACCTAGGTGGGCATATAAGCAACCCTAACATGATGGACAAGTTCTAAGCTCAACAGCAAGAATGAGCCTTCTGACATATGGTAACTGTTAGGCTTCTAGGGAATGAATGTGCTCCACTGTTCCTCTCACAAAGACCCAGGACTTTGCTTCATTTAAAACGCATCATTGATCACATCAATGTGGAGACCCCAGGCGCAGGGGAAGTTACCTTGGCAGCGCCTTCCGGTCGAGGACAGGGAGAACCCTTCTGGACACAGACAGCGGAAGCTGCCCTCGGTGTTGCTGCAGGTGCCCAGGGCGCAGATCTCTGGCTCTTCGACACACTCATCAATATCTGCAGGAAGGACACGCGTCAAACAAAGTAGGGGCGCACTGTAGACACCACCAGTGTCTGCAGTGTGACTGACTTTCAACACGCTTCCAGGCACAAAGCTGTTTGCTATGACACAGCACTGTGAGTGGCACTGCGAGGTCATGACGGTTAACATCACATGTCTCAGTTCTCAATGTGGACATGGAATCTGCAACACCCTCTAAGAGGTGCAGTGACAAAGTTCCCTTACCCAGGAAGAGTCGCTCGGCTAAGTGAGGAGCAAGAATAATTTCACACCATGTTAGGCCAAGAAAGAGGTAGGAAATGGTAGACTCCCACTTTGCCAAAGGTCAGGAAGCAGAAATTCTGAGGCTGATCTCATTGTGAGGTGCAGATCCCTGAATCAAACTGATCCCCCCACTTATCCACAGGGCTCTCACCCACATCCTGTGTGGGAACCCTGGAGCATCTCACATGGGCACTAATATTCATGAAAACAAGTACAGTCCCATGTAATAGGAAGCGAAGGGCATCATGGGAGTGAGGTTCTGGAGGGCTTGAGGCGAAGATCCACTGCTGACATGATAGGGTCTCACTTGGCAGGCTGTGCTTTTTCATCACACACCTCCCAGGAGCATGACACTCCCTGAAGGTGATGTATCCCTCAGTGTATCTTAACTCCTGTGAATGGTGGCCTACAGCAGATTCGCAATGGCTTGGGGACCCCATGTCCTATTTGGCCTGGAGAGCCGCAGTTTATGTCTCTGCATGTTGATGTGACTTCATGATTAACCCTGTTTGTTTTCAGTTTCAAAACTGTACTGGCATGGCCAGGATTACTCTACTTTGAGGAAAAGTATGGCCACTCTGTTCTAATAGTTAGTAGGAATTTGTAGGGAAGAAAGCAATGAGTTTTATTTTTTATGTTTTTGGCACAGGGTCTCACTAAGAAGCTCAGACTCATACTGAATCTCCTGCCTCAGCATCCCCAGCACTGGGATTACAGGCATGTACCACCATGCCCAGTCTCAATTGCTATCTCAGTGTGTCCCAGGGATGGGGCCAGCACAGCAGGCCTGGAGACCAAACCCCCAGACCCTGAACCTGCTTGTAGGTACTTTAATCTGCTGAGCTATTTGGCTGGCCCAGAATTCCTTTTTTTCCAAAAAAATTTTTTTTAAATCTTTGATTTATTTAGTTGGTACAGGGTCTCACTACAAGGACTCATAGTGAACTTCTTGCTCAGCTACTGAAGCCCTGCAATCACAGGCATGCGCCATCATGGCTGGTTTAAGAGGCTGGCTTGGCGTGAGGCCAGCATGGCATGCAGTACCAGGGATTGAACACTGGTCTTTGGGCTTGCCAGGCAGCTACTTAGACCACTGAGTTATCTCCCCAGCCCTCATATCACAGAATATGTTATTTCACATTTTACACCAAAATGCATTTACATTACACAAATTTATTCCCAAAAAGTCCAACTTTGGAAAAGTTCGTGAACTCTACTAGCTTGATGTAATAATGCAAGCATGCCCAAATGATATTGTAGAAATGTGTGATGCTATCTTTTTGTACAGTGCAGCATCAGCTTTTTCATCATCCCACGTGAGAAGGGTGTGTTCATAATCGTGTCGTGTATTTTGCGATGACTGAATTTGAACTGCTCTTGATCGGAGTACTCCAATCCCACACTCCCTCACCCCACATCCCTAAAATATGAGTTCACATTTGTAGACATGCTTGCTTATTTTTCTTGATTTTTTTTCTTTGTCATTGTTGCTATGATTCTTTTTCTTTTTTTCAGTGCTATGCTTTTGATCACAGGGCATTCACACTGAACTATTGTATTGTTTAATTTTGAGAGAAGGTCTTGCTAAGGTGCCCAGGCTGGGCTTCAACGTGCAATCCTCCTGCTTCAGCTTCCCAATCTGCTCGAATTACAGACATGTGCCACCACCCCAACATGATGCCATTTATCAGAGTAAATACTAGTCTACAGGTGTCAGTTTCTTAATAAGGGGGACAAATGTAGAATGGGCCCATTTGTCGATCATTCGGGAAATCGTTTCTCTTTCTAGCCATCTCCATTCTATTCACTGTGGAGGAAGTATGCATGAATCATACAGTAAATAAAACCAGTCTTCACATATTAGAAGTAGAGTAAATTTTCACTCCTTGGTGATGACAGCCAGACCTGCCCAAAGCAGTAGCATGAGGGAGGTAGTATCCTGCAAATCCATTCAACCCTATTTATCAAGTAACTGCAACGCGTGTTCTTCACTCTATGCCACAGCACCACGGCATACACGTCAAGATCAAGGGAAAGTGATGTCACAAGTTTTCCCGAGGCTTTCCTGCTACTCTGTAGGTGGAGACCATGCTCACAGGCAAACTGCAGAACCACTTTGCTCAGAGTCTGAGTCCTCTGACTCCAGCTGGATTCAGGGTTGTTTTAGCTCTAACCCTTGGCCGCTGAAGCACAGATAATTCAGGAAAGTTGGCAGTTGGGAGGCGGCATTTTCATAAGCTCTAGCAAGCCACAGTGGACGTGTTAAGACCATGACCAGCTAGCTGAGTGCTGGGGGAAAAGTAACCAGCTGTTAGCTAAAGATGACCTGCTCTGGTCTGGCCAGAAGTCATAGCCTCTGACCCAGAAGTATTCCAGTGCAAAGCCACCCCACAGAAACTGGCTGTGGAAACTCCAGAAATGGCCCATTTCCAAAGCCAAGAGCCCTCCTGTCCCTCCTACCTTCGCACTTGTCATTCTGCAGGCTGTACCCGGGTGGGCATATGCAGCGGTAGGACCCGTCCAGGTTCTGGCAGGTGCCTGGGGCGCATTTCCTAGGGTCTAGGACACATTCATTGATATCTGCAGAGAAAAGGGAAGAAGGCTGAAGAGGTTCCCTCTGGCATGAATTCCATCCAAGAACTCAAATTCAAGGAGACTGGAAGCCATTCAGGCACCTAAAGCTCCTTAACATCCATGAAATTCCACAAAGAGAAAAGCAACAAGCTTTCCCAGCTCCTCAAGGGTGTAATGTAATGACCATGCTTTATCCCATCGGCCACAAAGGAACAGTCGCTGGGAAAAATGTACCGCGTGAAAGTCAGAGTGAGGTTATTGCAAACATTTTTTAAAAACTGTATTTAGTATAGGGCCTACAGGGTTCCACTACATAGATCGGACTTGAGTGATCCTCCTGTTTTCAGCCTCCCAAGTGCTGGGATTACAGACATGCACCACCACGCTCAGTTCAATCCCCATCTCAGCATGTTCTGGGGTGGGGCTGGCATGGCACACGCTGGGGATCAAACCTGAATCCCTGCCTAAGCAGGTGCTTTAATCCACTGAGCTATCTGGCCGGCCCTGCAAACATATTTTGAATAAAAATATAAGATAACCACAACTAATAAACATAACAGTTACCATTTTCTATGGCTATAATTTCATTTTTGAAACTAAAAAGGGAAGGTGATATATGTAGAGTGTGTGTGTGTGTGTGTGTGTGTGTGTGTGTGTGTTTTGTTTTTTAAGATAGGTTCTTACTATGCAGTTCAGGTTGTACTTGAACTCACTATGTAGCCTGGGCTAACTCACGGTGATCCTCCTGCCTCAGCCTGCTGGGCTCTAGCATTGTAAGGACACGTCACTGTGCCTGGCTCTCCTTCCAGGCAAGAGTACTGTGATCTTCCTCTGCTGTCTCCCTTGGGTTTCTAGGAGGAGGCCAGGATAGCAGGGTGGAGGGGACAGCCCTCCCGGGCAGGTGGCTGAGCCCACACTCACCCACGCAGGTCCTGCCATCGGGGGCAACCTCGTAGCCTTCATTGCACTGGCACTGGAAGGACCCCACAGTGTTGATGCACTGGCCGTTTCTGCAGAGGTTCCCGTTTCCAGTCGCACATTCATCAACATCTATTAAATAAATAAATAAATAAATAAATAAATTACTTTCCTTATATTTCCAAGAAAATACCAAAATCGCAGTCACACTTGGTCTGGATCTTAGTGGTCTCAGCCCCCAAATAGGAAACATGACAGCAGAGCTCAAGTCTGTACTGAGACAGTGGCCAACAGAAGTGTGACTTCATTACTGAGTAGAGGCTGATGATGCACACTAGGGTTTTATATCATTTTTTGCCTTGACCTTCCTTTAGGTTGTATTTTTAAAAGTGAACACCGATGCCTGAATACACAACTTAGCCAAAGGCATTCTTTAGTAATCTACAGGCAGAAGTATGAAACATCAGTTTCCAGCTCTGCATACTATTTGGTTCATGACTGTTCCCTAGCACATTTCATGAAGGGATTTTCTTTTTTTTTTGGTGGAATGGGGGATTGAACTCAGACTCTTGCACTTGCCAGGGAAGCGCTTATTCCCCTGAGCCATCTCCCTGGCCCCATGAAGGGAATTTTATGCATTAATTAATTTATTTCTTTTAAGAAAGACTTAGGAGAAATATTTAGTCCACAAGCCCACATAATCCCTGCATCTAATGATTTCTACATAAATAATTGCTTTTGTGCATTGTAGCACTTTATCAGCACCACGTGTTTTGATATTCACTGAATCTACAGCAAAGTAGAGGTAAAAATCATCTCTGCTAAAAAGCGTGTCAATAGAAGTAGTGGATGGAGTTACTACAGGTGACATTTGATGAACACAACCTGCTGGACAGGTCCTGCACCAACTGTCCTGATTTCTTTTGACAAATATTCAAAAGAAAGAGAAACAGCCACTGCCATGGAGGTGATGCAACACCGCACGCAGGAGCTGGCCTCCGGGGGGCACGCTGCCCACACACGCACCTATGCAGTCGTTGTTGTGGGACAGCATGAAGCCGTGGTTGCAGCGGCAGTTGAAGGAGCCAATTGTGTTCCTGCAGGTCCCATTCCCGCATGCGTCGCGCTCACACTCGTTAATGTCTGGTGGGAAGGAAAGCAGAGAGACACGGTCACTCAGTCCTGGAGGAAAGGGCGATGGAGTGCAGGTCCTCGCAGGCTGAGGACCCATCGAGACCGGGGGGGGGATCCCCGAGTGGCAGCTGGGGTCTTATGCCCGGGGCTAAGCGTGGCCTGGCTGGGCATGTGAACGAGGGCAAGCTGAGGACATGTGGAGTGGACAAGGGTTATTTTATTCTATTGGCTTCTAGAAGTCTCCACCCTTACCACTTTTCTCAAATATTTTCACTTGAAAGTGGAAAAAATTCTGTGTGCAGCAGGTCCTTGACTCGCTGCCATCCTTGGCCTGCTCTGACGTGTAGGGTTCTCACTCCAGTTTACCAAAAAAGCTCTGACTCACCTGGCACCGCTTGGCCACCAGCAAGAAAATAGCCTCACTTTGTAGCTAACCTGCCTTTCCAGACAACCCGTGCTTTCTCCCTGTGAGCCCTAAACACACACTCCCCTCTGGGACGGCCATCGCCCTCTTCTCCACAGTCCCCAAGGAGCAGCGCTCTGCTGGCCCCTTCCCCAGTGCCCTCGCTTTATTATCCTCCTTTCTACTGGCCTGTGACTTTCCTCTGCAGCTATTTTGGAGAGCTGTCCTGGCTTCATAAGTGCTTTTCCATCCCACCACAGCAGCTACCTAGAGGAGGTGTCTGGTACAGCAGGGTGAACTAAAGGTGCACAAGAGGGCTGCAGGCCTGGACTGCAGAGAGGGAGGCCGGTGAGCTGTGCAGCTGGCAGGCGGGTGAAGAAGAATGCGAAGAGAGGGGCGGGAGGGTGACTGCCTCTCCTTTCCAGTTGCAGACATGAAGAGGAAGTATCTGTGATCCTGACAGGAGGTGACTGCGGACTCCACAGGGACTCCCTCTCCTCACCGCACTATGCCAGCAATCAAGGGCTTCTTCCTTCCCAGTCACCTCCAGTCCAGCCAGGAAAACTTACTTAAGATTCAGACTTTGCTACAGGGCTCCACGAAGTTCAGGTGGAAAAAAGAAAAAATGCTATGCAGCATCTCCTGGCTACAGGGCTAGTGGCCTGGGATGAGCAGGACTCCGGAGGGTGTGCAGAAGACTAAACTTCTGCCATGTTCCCCATACTGTCCAAAGCGACCAGTCTCAGTGTTGCTGTTCATACAGTGGCTGTTCCAGCTGTGAGGCTGATCACATTCTTAAAGGCCCCAAAAGACTTGACACATGTTGCTTTCAAGAAGGAAAAGAAAGGGCCAGAGAGAGACCAATGGGTCACCCCTGAAGGTCCTTCTTGGTAGATATTCTGAGGGCACTGAAGCCAGGGAAGAGATTTTAAAGCTTGGGCTCTTTTTCCCCTAGATAAATGATTCCTCACTTCTTTCTTTTTCTCCTTCGGAGGATCTGTAAATTTGCCCTTGAGGGTCTGGTACAAACTACAGACCTTTCTTTAAAAATGGCTCATATACGTTCAAAATCTGAACTCTGTTCCAATGATATAATCCCACATAAAAACAAAAGAATGGCTAAGCGTTAATAAATTAATTTTTTGTTTTCAAATCTTTCTCGATTTATCTTGTAGGCAGGAAGTTTTCTAGGCTTGCAAGTATGGCCTAGTGGCAGAGCACTTGCCTCATATGAGAAAGGTCCTAGGTTCAGTCCCTGGCACTGAAAGAAAACCCTTTTTTCCTACACTGGCAGTCTAGTGCAAATTTAGAGAGAGGTTTTTACAATGTTCAGACTGCCACTGATCAAGTAGGGTCTTGCTGCTGTGCATCCGTGGATTTTTATCCTGTAAAGAACAAAATCTGAAAGGCTCAGTATTACTTTTCACAGACCGTCAGGTGCAAAGTAACTTTTCAGTAAGAAATAAAGAATAAAGAAGACATTACAGTGAGCATCACACACTCACCCAGACACATGGTTTGGTCAGGATTTGTTTTGAAGCCAGTGTGGCAAAGGCAATAAAAGCTTCCCACGGTATCAATGCACTGGCCGTGGCTGCAGATATTCGGGATCTCTTGACACTCATTGCGATCTGCAAGGCCAAAAATATGTTAGTGGAAACTTGTTAAAAGGCAAACTCTCATGGGAGCACTTGCTCCTAGGCATTGTTCTCAGGGTTAATCCTAACCCTAAACTAGCGCTGTATTTATTTTTGTCTCATGTGGATGTACACTTAGGTTTGGGATGTGTTGACAACTTGTGAAACATGGGGGCAATTGGTCATGCTCTGAAATAGGTGGAATCTCAGAGGCAGGAGAGGGGACTGTCTGCCTACGCAGTGTCCCAAGCTGTGAGATTAACTGAAGTGCTCTGTCTAGTTAAGTCACTGACACTTCCGCTGGAATGTTACATTCAAAGTCAAACAAATCCGGTTGCTAAGATTAAGACTTTCTTGATGGGCAAGCCACGAGGCCTCAAGTTCAAGTTGTCCCTCACTTTCTGCTCTTACTCCGACAGCCTCCCGCACCATCGTCTCTGCTCTTCAGGGCCGCGTACAATGGCTCCTTTCAGAGCCAACGATCCTGATAACATTTCTTCCTCTTCCTTTGATGTCACTGAGAGAAAGCCCTCCTGCTTGGCTTATGCATATCTCAGCGTTAAATTACACTTCTGACCTCCTGAATCTCTGGTGCCTTCCTGAAATGTGATTAGCCGAGGGGCAGAGTTTAATGTAAGAATCCAAAAGGGACATGATTCCATACCCACTGATGGCTCTAATTTTTTTTTTTAAACTTTCCAGACTGTTCAAAGTAAACATCATCTGCAGGGCATTGTTCCACCCTGATCTCCTACAGCCACAAAGGAAAACAGTGCTATCTTTGCGGTTGGTGCTTTGAGCCCCACACCGCAGCCTGCTTAGTTGGAGATGCACACTCTTCTCATGCCCTTCCTCCAAGCGCGCTACAGTCAGGGATGGGCACCCCTTGTTGCACGGAGTAACCCACCTGGCGAAGGCCAGACGTCTCCTATCCCACACATGCTGGCTCCCACCAGAGTGATGAATTGTTGCACTGTTTCAAAGTCCCTAATGGGATTACAGGATTCATAGCCATGCAGCAATGATAAGTTTACAGCTCTTGAATATTTCTACTGGAGAAAATGAATTTGAAATGAGCAAACTGCTTCTCTGGGTGGGCAAAGGAAACTGATTTCCACTCCCAACATCCATGACTCTGTCACCTCCAGCTCCCAATGAGTCAGGAAGCTTGCAGGGGACCAGGTCTGCCTTATGTCAGGGTTCCACAGGCAAGAGAGAACATGAAGGATCTTCTTAGAAAGGAATCAAAAATGCTCTCTTTCTTACTATTGTCCTTCTTGATGGTTTAAAGAAAGAGAGGAAGATTAAACATGGAGTACTCAGGGCTCTAGTAGAGCAGCCCACAGCTACGGGCCTTTGTTGGAGAGCAGGGAAGAGGTCTGTCTTAGCATCAGGATTTGAATTCCCAGCAGATTACGTCTGAGACAGTGGCATGCCCAGGATGCTGCTGCCTGTGTCAGTGGCTGGCACTACACTGCAGAAGGGGCTGAGCCTACTGGCTAGCTGCGGTGGGCAGACCAGCACCCACAGCTTTCCCATCAACTCGTTCTCCTGATCTCCAGGCCAGAGCAGAAGGGCTAAGACCAGCTGTGGCTTGGGGTTGGAACAATATCATTATGAATTAAAATAAAGCTCCATCAATGGAGAGGAAGATCTAGTTCTTTCATTTTAAATGCAGGTAGAGAGGAACACTTTGCAACACACCTGAAAAACAAAGTTTTCCAATTAGTGGCAAAACTGAAGTATGTTCCTTTTTCCTGAGGACTTCAGTGAACAGGGGAGATTGAGCTATGGGCCACAATGTTGACCCACAAAACCCATCCTGGTGGCAGCAGGTGGGCTTCACATATGTCAGTGTTCCACAAGGAGCTCTGAGCGAGCTTGGGCCCCCATGGTGGGCTGTTCTGTCAACCTATAAGTAGCTCAGTCCCACTTCGTGACTGAGTGTGAAATGTCACATCCTATATAATGGGCGATTCTTTATTTTGATTGGAATTATCTCAGCTGGCTCCAAAGAAATATAAATCAAGAGTAAAATGCAGGGAAATGGGGTCCATGCCAAGATTCTCTGGGGGCATTGTAGTTCATATCAGAGAGGTCCCCGCTTTTCCTGCCTTGCATTTTTAATAAGTGGGCAACAAGGCTCTGTTGACAAAATGCTTGACACTTGCACACAGTCCTTTAAGCTCAACAAAACAAGTCTTGATTCTCAAAGGAATTTTTTTTTTTGTTCTGCCATTACACCCTCTTCCCAGCAAGGGATAATAAAACAATACAAAATACCCTACAGAAAGCCACGCATTTCCTACCACTTAATCATAGCCAGGCCAGGAAAGCCAAGGAAAATCTGACCATGTTCCCCAGAGTTGTTTCATTCACAAATGCATGAAATATCCAGGAAACTCACTGGAAATGAACAGCAAGCAGAATAACACATTTTTCTCCACCTCCGTGCTAAATATGTGATGCTTTATAATTACTTTAAGACTTATGAGAAAATCACACCGAGCTATTATTCTGCTTCTGGGTTGAAACATCAGTGTTTTAATGTCCCCAGCACTGGCTACAAGGTGTCAGCAGAAACTGAAAGATTTTTACTTAGCATCAGTGTAAATGGGCAACATACCATCCTTCTTATTTCTCCCACATCCTTGATATAAGGGAGCAAGGAAAAATATCTAACTTCCAAAGGACACAGATTGTCACCTATCTACCGTGCCTTCACATTCATAAGAAATGATTACTGTTTGCTACCTGCACTGGATGAGGTATTGTCTGTAAGGTGCGAGGGAGGATAAGAGAGGTGGCTGACTGTTGGCCCCACTTATTCAGGTTGGTCTGGTTGGGCTCAGGCAAGCTCCATTGCCCAGATCCACGCAGGAGCCTCACCTGCCTACTGGGATGGTGCTGCAAATGCTGGTTGGAGAATGTGTGTCGGAGCGGGTCTCTGCAGCTTGGCTAGCAAGTAAGTGAACAGGAACTCTATTATGGAAGTGAGCCCCTTGCTTTACAGACACCTCCATGATAAAGAGCAAGCAAAACAAAGTGTTTAGATATTTTTGCCAGTGTTCTGCTTCCCAGTGTAGTTACTGGAGTTCACCAATTCTACACCCTAACCTGTGTATTCTTTAGCCTCAGGCTGGGGGCACATGCCATGGTGGGGACGCTACGTACCATTGCACTGTCCCGTGGAGGTGAGGCGGTAGCCCGGCTTGCAGTCGCAGCGGTAGCTGCCCGCTGTGTTGATGCACTCTGCATTGCGCTGGCACAGTGGGCCATTCTGGCACTCGTCGATGTCTGCGGGCAGAAGAGAACTCAGTATCTGGTGCTGAGTCAAAGAAATCTCACACCAAGGCAGACTCTTCCCCAGACATGACAGTTTCCAGCTGCACCTAATTACCTACAGTTGACTCAAATTTATCCTTCTTTCTAGCACAGTATTGCTCCACTGTGCATAAACACATTCTTTAGTTAGACATGAGCTTAACTGCTGTATGCTTTCTCTTCAAAATAAAAGTTAAAGAGAAAAATGATTTTCTACTTCAGTGACGTTATTCATAAGTGCAGACTCTTGATGATGATAACACATAGATTCAAGTGATGCTCTTATTTATTTTTTTTAAAGGTCCTTTGGAGCTGGGGGTATACTTTAAGGGTAGCCCAGCATGCACAGGGCCCTAGGATTGACACCTAGAACCATAGACAGTCACCACACTAGGCTGGCAGGGCCAGGACTTGGTACAGGCATAGACTCATGTCCTAGCAAGTCAGCACTAACTCAGAGTCCTGGACTTCAGGGCACAGTAGGGCTGCTCTTCTGTGAAAGGCTGTAAGGTGTGTAGAGCAGTGAAATTTCAAACCCTGATATCTCCGTGCATCACTTGGCAGCTTGTCAAGGGCAAATTCTGATGTAGCAGCTTGGCAAAGACCTGAGAGGCCTGGGTACACAGGAGCTCCTGGGTGGGGCACAGGCCTGGAGCCATAGAGCTGCAGAGTTGCTCACGTTAGTGATCTCCATGAGGCAGTTTAGTCAGAGAAGTGGGTGCAGGAGCCTCACATGGGGTCTGCTGTGGCCAGCCCCGACTTGCAGTAGCAAAGGTGGGCATGTGTGGACACTGTGTGCTCTGGAGCCCCTGCTCTGCATGGAACAAGGTTTGCTTATTTTAACAGGAAACAACAGCTCCCTAGTGGAGTCAAACTTACAGCATCACAACAGTGATAATAGAGCCCAGGCCGGGCCATGGAGCAGTCTGGCCACCTACGGTTAGCAAAGGGGACAGCCTGGAATACAGATAGGGTGGCCACAGTACCAGGTCTGAGTTCTTAGGTGGATGCTGGCTTAGCCAAAGACATCTCCACAGGAGAATGCCAGATAGATCAGCAGATATCTCTCCAGCATGTGCTCCTGTGACAGGACACACCAGGGCCAGGATACACCTGAGGCGGGTGGACCACACCCCTCTCTGCAGCAAACCTCAGTATAGCACACTGCCTGTCTTCCTACAATGGAGCCAGTGCCACCACAGCCACAGCTGGCCCTAATCTTCAGGAGGGTGACAGAGCATAGAGCATGCCCCTGGTCACTGCAGGAGCACAGTGGGGCCCTGCAGAAGTGCCTCTGTGATGTGCCAGCCTGCAGTCTGATAGCTCACAGCCCTGGAGATGCAGCTCCCTGAACTATTTCCATAACCCACTCCAATTCCAGTGCTGTGTGCATTTAATCCACGTTATTTTCTGAGCAGAGAGAGGAGTGTGCTGCAAGGTAGCTGTGCTCAGACACTCACTTGAGGATGAACATTTGGAAAACGCAGGCCAAAAGCTAGAGCACTTTGTCACATGAGCATCTGCCACGTGCAGCCTTGACAGAGAGGGACTACTGTGCGCTTTTAAAGTCATGTGTAGGGTGAGCTCTAGGGTTACGTGGTGCTTACAGGCGGCCTTGCCTATGGGTCAGGCCAAGGGCTGCTGCCTTAGCAAATACGTATGACATGGAGCCATCTGGGTCATGCTTCAGCGGACCTCAGAATGGAAGAAAGAATAAGACATAACCAGAAGGCAAAGGCGGTGGGCAACCTGAGGCAGGTGACCAAGGAGATTGTGGCTGGAGCAGGCAGTTGCCCCATTCTATGAGGTCATCAGCCATGGGGCTCCATCCATCTTCCCTCAACTACAGGGCCCCCTCCCTTCTCTCCAGGTCCCTGGTCCTGGGTGGCTTCCTTATCCCAGGATGGAGCCCAAGTTCTGAGCTGGCTATTTCAGTAGAAAGGCTGAGAATGGCAATCACCCCACTTCCACAACCCACATGGAACACAGGGAGGGACATGTGCCTGCTCGGCTAGAATCATCGAAAGCCCAGTAAGAAAAATCAGCAAGGATGTGGCTACAATTGGACTATCACTTTGCCTGGGGTGTAGACATTGTCCTGAGTAGATTAAAAAGGGCCTCTTTACCTAAGATTAAGATGTTAACCGGTGTGCTGTAAGACTGGCTATGAGGGATGATAACCTTTTCTGTTATGCACGAAATTCTGCTAGAGGCTGGAAGTTCAAATATGAAGAGAAAACCATTCTAGTTAACCTAGGGTACACAACACATTTAACAGCCTGTAGCACCCCTATTGCTAATGAAGCTTCTACCCCAGATGTAAGAAAAGGTGTAGTGCTTTAAAGAATGCTCAGAAGCACCCGATGTGTAGGTGGCAATGTGGATAATACGAGAAAAGCACCATGTGCATGCAAGCACCATTCCTCACATGAAATCCAGTCCACTCTTCTTGACCCTTCTAATTCTCTTGTATGTGTGGGATATCTGCAGAGACCTCACATTCACAAGGGAGTCAAGAGTCTCCATTCGGGAAACCACACTGACTTTACATCAACCATCGATGACTGTGCACTTGTGTCTGCTCTGAAGCAATGTGCATGGTACACCCATACGTGCCACCCCGCAAGCCAAGGAAACTCTGCGGTAGGGGGTGGGGCCCCACAACACACATCCGAGCTTTTCCTCATCTTTTGCATGAAACTTCAGGTAGCTCTGGGCCATGCCCTTCACTATTTCTGGAATTTCTATGTGGTGAAATATGGCGAGCGTGTGGTCAAAGAGCTCCTCCGTGGGCTCAGCCTGGCCATCGCACATCCCCAGCACCACTTACCTTCACAGACCAGCAGCTTGTCGTTGTAGAAGAAGCCCACGGGACATTCGCACCTGAAGCTGCCGACCATGTTGATGCACACCCCGTTCTCGCAGACCCCTGGGATCTCCCGGCATTCGTCAATATCTGCAGACACAGCAGTCCTGCCTGAGTCACTGGGACAGGCTTGAGAGTGTGAGTGTTCATTAGCATGTGCTGGGTGGTGACAGGCGAGGAGGATACGACCAGCAGCAATGAGAGACAGCTGCACATCCTCGACACTCACGCGCCTCTGGACTGAGTAACTGATAGGCGCTTATGCAGTGGAGAACCAGGCAGAAGGAAGAAGGGAAAGGGGCTTTATTTTCTTTGAGGATGTGGAGACAATATGGGGAAGATAAGAAATTCTCTGGACCAGACAAAGGGAGGATGAGGCTTTTATGGCCTTTTTCCAGGGGTGGAGTTTGGAGGGGATGTTTAGATATACCTGAGGGAGCTGATTGGGGTCTTCTGAGGCAGCGGAAAAGGTGGAAGTAAGTTTTACCCTGGGCTATGCTGGAAAAGAAGGGGGAGGTGGTCCTGGGAAGATGCGCCTTTGTTTTAAGGGCATCGGCCACATTAGATGACCACTATAATGATTTTAGCAATTCATACCAGGGCCAGATCCTATCAGTAACTATCTTCTTTTTTAATGTAACTGTGGGTATTTTTTCAATTTTTTGTTTCTTTTAATTAATTTACCTATTTTTTACGATACTGGGGACCAAACTCAGGACCTTGTGCTTGTCAAGCAAACACTTATTGCACTGAGCTATGTTCCCAGCCCCTATCTCTTTGGTTTTGTCTCAGGACATCAACTTCACTATCACGGTTGCCTCTGTCCCACCCCTGTCACTGTCCCTTATCCCACCATCTGTGGATGCATGGAAATGGTTGTTGCTGTACAATTGGATAATACCCCCAAATTCAGCCCCCCTAATGGCTGCAGAAAACAGTAAGGAAGTGGCTGCGACTGAGGGTGAGGACAGGCTTGGCACCATGGAGGGTGGCAGCAGCTGGCTGTGTGCCTCTGCAGCCCAGGGACAGATATGCCTGTGGTACTATAGTACCACAAGTCCCTAGTCCACCCCCATGGTACAAATACAAAGTGCTCCATTGGAGCAGAAGTGCTGAAAGTAGGTGTAAAGCAGGACCAAAGTAGGAGGAGAGCTGACTATGGAGACAGACTGGTGGGCAGGTCTGGCCCCTCCCCGTCTCATTGGCCTCACCCCTTTCTTACCTGCTCTGAACTCCACTATTCAAGGGTCCTCTAAGATAAGAATGACCACAGTGCTCCTACCAGCAATAGTGGCTGTAACGTCTATCTGTGTGGCCACTGTGTTTCTCAAGCACTCAACCTGCGATCATTTGTAGCCACTGTAGACATCATAGGGGACCATGCCCACCTCACCATTGAGGTACGCCACAAGGCCAGGCAGAGCAGGAGCTTCTGCAAAGCCACCAAGCCCATCTTGGCAGAGGCTGGGCGTGGTACTGCACACCTGGTAACAGGCAGCCCTGCCTCCCTCCTGTGATCCCACATGGCCAGCACAGAAGCGTCAGCAAAAGCCTTGTTGCTCTGGAGAGCTAGCCATGGTGCTCCACAGTGTTGGCCAACAGGCCTTGGCTGGATGGGGGTGGGCAACGCTCTGGCCTTGAGCTGCAGCTCCAGCCCACTGTGCCTGGGATTCTGCCTCGACCTAGTCCTGAGCCTGCTGGGTTAGAAGAGGAATCTCCAGACACGGCGAATGTTCACGTTCCCACGCTCACACTGCCAGGGTCCAGCTAAATGTCCTCCCCGCACTCCCACACACCCCTCCCACGGTCCCGGCCCTGGCTGCAGAGTCTGCAAAGCCTCATTCAGGAGTGCCTTTAGTCATGTTGCCGTGACTGCCTCGATGCCCTGAACTGACTCAAAACCTTTCCCTTTTGTGGCTGTTTTGACTTTGGGGGAGAGCCAGAAGTCACGTGGCGCCAGAGCTGGTGAGTACAGTGGATGGGACACAGCGTCACGTCTGTATAAGCTTGCCTTGCTGTAGGACGGCATGTGGCAGCAGCTTTCATGCTTTTGACAGCTCATAGACACTCAGGAAAGAGGACTTGAGAACTACCACAGAAGGTGGCCCAGGAGGATTTTGAAGGAACTAATGGCAGTGTTTTTCTCACAGGGACACAGTTTTGAAATGTAAACTTTCACTGTATCTCACAGTCATCCCTTTCTCTGCACAAGAAGTGTAAGAAGGTGGCCATTCCCCTCAGGGAAACTTCAGTAGACGCACACGCGATAGCCAATCAGTTCTAAAGGAGAAGTGGAACAGGCCATTGGTAAGTTGCAGAGCCTCCTTCAAAGGGCATGTTTTGTTTGAAAGCAAACTGACCCAGCTCAGGATCTCAGAGCGTGCGCTGCCCTTGTGAGTGCAGCCAATTGTGGCTCTAGATTTTCCACACCTTTGTTATTCATGTGGTTAGGTAGCCATGTGAAGTGCCATCATGAGAATGCAGCACCAGCGAAGAAAAACAATCAGAAGCCATTCTTCTAGTGTGGACTAAAATATGAAATACTGCATTCATATTCATTTGTTTTAAATTAAGCGATGCAATGTCACCAAGTTTAACAATAACTGGCTTACCCACATCTTTAGCCATTGTGAGGCATGAGAGACTAAAGAGAGATATTAAAATTTTTATCTTCTTTTCCTGTCTGGATTTCATTTGAACTTCAACTTGGAGAAGTTTATATTTTAAGCCAAGATTAATAAACACACTACAGTGTTAGCCCCATAGACTTTATACACCAACAATCCTAAGACCTTTCAGAAGTCTCCTTCTGAATAAAGGATAAAGCTGAAGTAAAACAAATTCTTTCAGTCATCTAAATATTTTGTCATGAAGGAATTTGGTTACAATGAACCTATGGCTAAATAGCATATTTCCAGGTCTCAAGAGCCAGAGATAAAACAAGCTAAGAGCTGGGCCTGGATTCTGGCCTGCTCTGCTATTCATTAGCTGTGAGGCCCTGGGTGAGTCCCTTCCCAGTTCTGGGCCTCTGTTTCTTCACTGGAAAGCAAGGCATTTGGCCTCCATGGTGGCTGGGCTTCGCAGCTCTACCAGCAGCTGATACTGGTGGGGCTCCAAGTCCTTCCCCCTACTGCCAGCACTGGAGGGCAAACTGTGCCAGGGGATGCCAGTCCACCTCTGGAGGGCCCCACTGGCAGAGAACACTAATCTTCTGCGCACAGATTCTAGGGAGATTAAAAGACTGTTTCAGGAAGGGAAAAAACAATGTAGCTAGGGCCAGGTGTTTCATGCCAATGTCGTCCAGCAGTGTTGCCTTCCAAACCATGAAGTTTCTTTGGACATTGCCTCCATGGCGGGGCCATATGGATTTGGCACCAGGAGCACTAGACTGATTGCTGGACCAGAGACTTGTTTTCTGGAAACTGGAAAGGCTGGCGTAGATTTCAGTTTGCTCATTAGGAATAAGGTGATGGGTGCTACCAGACACAACTGTTCGGACTTAGAGGGCTTCGAAGGACACAGACAAATCTCCCCATGGCCAAAGCAGGTGAGAGCAGTAGCTTTCCATCTACTTTACTTGATTTTGAACCACAAGGGCAATGCCTTTGTTGGCTGGACACTGCACGATGCTCTTGAGTCTTGCACCCACTAATGGCACTCAGCTGCCCAATGAGCCTCAGACAGCAGACTTTCATTCCTCTTCTGAAACCCACCAAGGGAGCGAGTGATACCAGAAAAGTGCATGGGAGACAGAACTCATCTTCCACGATGGCTGTGGCCCATCTGGAAGGCCTGGCATGAAGACTCATATTAAACTCATCTTAGTCAAAAGCAAGGACTAGCAATTAGTCAACCCTGATGTCCCCTGGCCCTGTTCCCAGAACCTCTCTTTGATAATGCCAAGAGTTGGTTTCACTGGGCCTGATTCTAACCTTACAAAACTTTTCCCAGTGTCCTTTATCACAAGCCACAAATGCTGCCCATGAGGGGAGCCACCCAGGGTGTCTGCTGTGAACTAAGAATCAATTGGTGTTTCTCCTTCAAGAAAAATAGAGGAAAGCAGAAAATAGCAGTGCATATTCCCTTTCTAATGCAAGGGCAAGACCAGAAAGCAGTGTTCACAGGTCCTGATTCCAACTCACCAACAGGCAAGCCAGTGTAGATGTCAATGACGAAGCCGGGCCTCTGGCTCCCACAGAGGGTAGCAAATTCATCTGCAAGAGGTAAACACAGGGGCAGTCAGTAAAGATCCAGGATTGATGGAAAGGTTACCTGCGACATCCTGGAAAGGTGACTATAACTGGAAGTTTTTGCAGCAGGATTTTACCATGTAGTTCAGGCTGACCTTGAACACACTATGTAGCTCATAGTGGCCTCAAATTGCAGTTATCTTTCTGCATCAGCCTCTTGAATTCTGGGATTAGAGGCATGTGCCATCACACCCGGCTGGGCAGCTGGAAGACCTTAAAATAAAAGTAGCTCTGAAAATTCCTACAGCTCAGAACACAGACCTGGAAGGAAAATGACTGCATGATGGCTGATTACCAGACAGGGAAGCATCTACCCAGCATGCTGTGGGGGTACGAGCTGCCCATTGTTCACTTCAGATATGGTTCTTGCTCAGTTCTGAAGCGAGCCTGCAGCCTCACAAGGGGGCAGCACTGCAGGCTTTGCTCTGGGAGGGCTTCCAGAGGCCCTTCCTCAGCAGGGTAGGGAGACAGCAGCAAGTACCCAACAGCACAGCCATAAGCAATGTGGGCTAGCCAAGCAACTTCTACCACTTTTTCAAATTTTAGACCCAGACTAGTTCATATATAGAGTAGTTCTCCTCTCTTTCCACTGCCTTTCTGAATTTCTCTTTCTGTTGCCTGAATTCCTCACACTTGATAAGATAAACTAAATCCTACTGGTTGTTCCCTGACTGGGATTTTGTAATTCCTGATAACTAATGGGTAGAATATAGTATTAAAGCTCAAGGAAGCCCCACTGGCTTACTGGTAAAGCCCAGGGAAAATGGATGAAAGGCTTCTGGAATTATACTAATTGAAATGTAGCAGGAAGCAGGCAAGGTGGCTTGTGCCTGTCATCCCAAGTACTTGGGAGGCTGAAGCAAGAGGATCACTGGACTCAGCAGCTGGTGGCCAGCCTGGGTAACGCTGCAGGACTGTATGGTCCTGCATATGTATATGACTAAAATATAGCAAGATCTCCCTCTAATGTGCTCTTCCTTAATCTGTGAGTTTCTATTTCCAACAAGTGTCAGGCCAGCTAACATTGATCATTAAGGAAAATTATAGAGACTCTTAAAATAAGGAAGCAGATTTCAGAGCTCGGGGAAGCCAAGACTAAACTTAGCTACAATTCAACATGGAGAGAAACATCTGCATTTTATGTTAAGGGTATATGGGTTCTTGAATTTGACAGTCATTTCTGAAAGTCAATGCTAAACTATGCTGAGGATCTCTGAGGCACCCACTGGGAAAATGTTTCATGATCTCTGAGGACAGAATAGAAAGCAGTAGGACTTCTCTCCTTGTCTATTTATTTATTTATTTATTTAGGCAGAACGGGGATTGAACTCAGGCCCTTCAGCTTGCCAGGAAAGTGTTTATTCTACTGAGCCATCTCCTTGGCCCCATCCTTATCTATTTAAAAGCAAATTATGTGTGTGTACTTGACACATAGTTTACAAAAATAATAAATGCCACTTTTAAGAAAATCGAAAACATACCCACACATATACACAGATACATGTATCTGATGTGCAAACATGCACACCACTGTGTAGAACCTTCATAATTTTTACTTATGAGAATGTTTGATTAAAAGTCTTGAAGACTCATTCAAGATCAGCTGTCAGCAGATTTTTTTAAGGACCAGAGGGGAAATGTTTGGCAGGTTGCATGGTCTCAGTCAAAACTACCACAAAAGCAGCAGATAATGTATAAGCAATTAGCATGACTGTGTTCTATCTTTTTTTGGGTGGGGGGAAGGGTCTATAGGTTGTTCATGGTCTCACTACTAGATCAGTCTCATAGTGATCCGCCTGTTTACAGCCTTCCAAGAGCTGGGATTACAGGTGCATGCCACCACGACAGCACTGTGTTCCATCAATGGGCATGTGGTTCATACAATGTTCATGCCAGAAAACATGGTGATTCTTCTTCTCAACCATTTAAAATGTACAGAACTGTTCTTACCTTGCAGGCCTTCCAGACAGGGCAGGCTGGATTTGGCCCAGGCATTTGCAATCTGCCCTGCTCTTGAAATCTTTTGCAGAGCAAAGGCAAATCGTAATTCTAAGGGGTGCTTATTAAAATATTTCCAGAGCAACCAATGAGCAGGATGGTCTATTTGACTTAAAAAGAATATTCAATTGTGGACGTGGCCAGGTAGAATGAAATTTAATAATCCACATATCACCATGCAGAATAGGTTAGGTACTACAGGGTGCTTTCAGCAATGCCTGGCATGATAATCTCATGTAACCCACATGACAGTATTGGTGCGCAAGGCCCTCTTCAGGTCTCTGATATGTAACATTCCATGGGACATAGAAATCCTGTGTGGAAGTATTTGATTCATTTACTTAAAAGATATAATTTAATGATTAAAAAAACAACACTATGTAACTCTTTGTCCTCTAGGAGAATGTGAGGAGAAATCCTCCTTCAGTCAAAACATAGTAAGAGGAGGTGTGCTTTCCTTTGGTGTGGAACTGAGCACTACATAGCTGCTGAGCATTGCACACTTGATCATATCACCCTTTCCAAGTGAGATGCTAGAAATTTTGGAGTGAATGACTTTGCTCATCTGTGGAGGCAAGCAAAAATTCACAGCTTAGATTCTGTGTGCTTGCCTGCTCGGTAGATAACTTTCTTACTCTTGTTTTCCATTTGCCTTTCGCTTACTTCACACTTTTATCTTTGGAGGCTGTCCCTAATTTGTGTGTATGACACGGGGACAAGTCTAGTTCTAAAGAAGTAAAAGAGGGAACAATTATGGTTCAATCACGTACTATACTGGATGCCTAATGCTTCTAGTCTTGATTATATGGTTAACTCTGAGGTGGGGTTTGCACTTTTGTGATGCGCTGGTCCTACATGTCTGTTTACAATTTAAGGCACTGATTAGAAAGCCTAATCTGTGACTCAGGTTTCAGCTGGAAGGACTATGGTGAATGGGAATTAAAATCTGAGCCATTTTTTAAAATTGAAAACTAACGAGGCAGCCACTTCTTCCTGTGCTGAGACCACATTCCCTGGCGATTCCTGCGTCACTTATCAACCCAGAATTTCTGCACCAGTGAACTAGGACTCACCTGTGCTCGGGATGGGGCACTGCTCGCAGGGCTTGTTCCAGGCTCGGCCGATGTTGTAGGAGCAGCAGCACATCTTCTTGGTCATGTTGAACAGCAGCTCTCCATCACAGGTCTGGTTGTCAGCATAGTAGTTCCTGTAGCACAGGCTTCTTCTCATGTCTGGACCGCAGGATATAGGGATCAGCGATGCCGGGGAGAAAACACACATGTGTTTAGGGAACACTCCAGGAATGAGTTTTTCAGACCTTGATATTGGCAGGAATGGGCTGTCAGACAACTTTTAAGCTAACTCTGCTGCTCAAAGAAAAGGACTTGGACAAATTGAATTCACCATGTGAATTCTGTGACTTAGCTCTGTGAATTATTCTGTGTTGCAGAACTGAGCCAATATAGGCCTGCGACATTAATAGACTATACATGACTCTTCACCCTGTCTCCTAGTAACAATTCTCCACTGCCATTTGGCAGCAAGTTCCTTATTTCCAACTCATGATGTTTTAATACTGGAGGCTGGGGCTGTAAATATAATTACATGAAGATACCCAAAAGTCAAACAAAGAAGCAGTATGAAACTGTTGTTTGGGATTTTCCAACATTACATTGTGAAGAGAACTTCCAACCTCCCACCCAGGGTGGTGAAGAATGCCAAGCGCATGTCGTGCGGAGGAGGCAGCTGCGGTGGCAGTGCCCAGTCTGACATGCGGTGCCAGGCCAAGAGCAGACTGGCCTTTGCTGATGGGAACCGAGTGCACGGCCTTACCCATGCAGTTATTGCCCCCGTTCACTTGCATGTAGTCTGGGGGGCAGATACAGGTGTAGTTGCCAACGGTGTTGTAACACGTCCCCGGGCCACAGATTCCAGGAGTCTCACATTCGTTCACATCTAGAATGCAAATAGAGAGAGGCAAGTGAAGGCAGGTGTGTGGCTCTACGGAGTGGCCTGCATGCAGGGTCAACATGTGTGGTGACCACAGAGGAGAAAATCCACAGTGAGCTTTGAAATCCAAATGAGACAAGCAAAAAAGCTAATTAGTTCTTTGGAGTTTTTGATCTGGACATTTGAGGGAAAGTGGGTTTTAAAAAGGAACCCTTGCCTTCTGATATGAATCACTAATAAATATGTCCATAATGTGCTCAAAGGCATATAGTGGAAAAACAACTTCACAACCATTCTTTAGAATAACAACTATGGCTGTCATGTGTTCACAAAATCTATAGAAGACTCCAGTATATCCAGAAGCCATCAGGAAGTGGCTTCGTGAATCTGCACTGATAAGACAACATGCAAGAGGAATTTCATTGTCTCCTCCCCACGTTCAAAGGTGTTGCCTCAGGTTCTGGTCAACTCCATGAGTCTGAGAGCTGGGTCTCAGGTCCTGTGATGATTAATCAATACTTAGTGAGGCTGTCGCTGTCTGTGTTACACAATAAACCCAGGGCACAGCAGGAGGGAAATTCCCATGCGAGCCAAGAGATATGCTTTTCCTTAACTAGTTCTGCATCTCCAGCATGGAGGTGAAACCCTCTCCAACCTTGATCCATGGCCCAGGAGCCACTATTTGGGCTCCAGGGACAGAGCTGAGAGGGCCATCCATGACCATCAAGCTAACAGTGTGTCTTCCTGACCCTCCTCTGGATGCCCCTGTGCAAGTGGCAAGGGACAAGCAGAGGAACCAGCACTGCCCGAACACAGGCGCTGCTGAGACAGGGCCAGCGTTGTACTCATAACAAGCAGCTTCTCTGAAGAGCATGGAAAACTCTTTTGTAGGCATAAATGGGCCTCTGGCCCAGCATAATAAAACTCCACTTTTCTCAGGAAAAGTGGGAGATTTCGGACTTATTGGAAATGACATCATCTCAAGAACGCTACGGCAGGCTGCCACATGTGCGGCCTATTTCCCTGGCTGTGTGTAAGCAAGGGTCATGAAGCCACATGACTAAGCTCTTCTTTGCCTCGAGACTACAGGCTCGTTTTCCAGGTGCTTCTGTCAATGTGAGAGGGCAGGTCATTGAGCAGGGCCACCCACCGTCACACACGCGCGTGTCTTCATTCAGGTAGTAGCCCGTGGGACAGCGGCACTGGAAACTGCCGAAGGTGTTGATGCACTTCCCGCCTTGGCAGAGCCCCGGCAGCTCCTGGCACTCGTCAATATCTGCCAGTGGGGAAACAGAGGCACCTTAGTGCTGCCCTCAAAGGGTGCAGCGGGTGCACACTTTACAGTGAAGGAAGCAGAAATACCTTCCAGTATAACGGTGATGGGGTTCGGACGGAAACCTTCTCCTCCAGGGCAAAGAATTTTATACTCCGCTATTGAAACAAGAGAAAAAAACAATCAAAGGGAACGCTTTTGAACTGAGAAGTTTTAGAAGTAGTAACCTCAAGAGGAATGCTGCCATTTCCGGGCAGAAGGGCTCACCTTCAGGCACTGTCAGCCCCTGTCCTCCCCCCCCCCCCCAGAAGCAAGGTATCCATGTGCAGTTTTCTGATGGCTTCTGCCTGTGTTCCAAGTGTCCTCAGTCCTGGACACCTCAACTTATTTCCTGGCCTTATACTCTTGTGAATTCTTCTTTTATTCCACTGTTTCTCTTTAAAAATTCTCTTTCCCATCTTGCTGTCTAGTAAGTTCTGCCTGCACTGTCGGTTTTGCTCAGCTTTGCTCCCTGCAAGTGCTCCTTCCTCCAGGAATAGCCATGCGCCTGCCTGCAGAGCCCTCCCCAAATGTGGCGGAGCTCTCGCTCTCCTGCCTTGCCTGTAGAGGGCGCTACTCTGCTTCTCACTTGGACGGAAGTGAGAGGCTTGCTGCCCCTCTGTAAACTGAGAGCAAGCCAGCCCAGGAGATTTCTGACTCTCCCACTCGGCCAAGGTGACAGGCAGCTCCCTCTCTTGGCAGGTTCTCTACACTCTGGACAGGAGAAAAAGGATGCCCACTCACATGTGTTTACAGCCGGGCACACTTCGCAGGGGGTGCCCCAGGCTCTCCCCAGAGAACAGCAGCAGGAAGCCTTGGAGACTCCAACCCCAATCTCGTTGCTACAGGCTGTGTCTCCATTGTCTCCCCGGGGCCGGATATCCAGATAGCAATTTCCTGAGCGGGTATCTGTTCATAGACAAATGTGAAAGTGTTAGCCTGATTCACTCTACCTAAGGGTTGAAAAGGTAAACTCGTTTTCCAAAAGATTAAAAAATAAGAAATTACATTTACTAAGAATCTGAAAAAGTGTGCAAGAATATATATTGTACTGGGAATTTTGCATCTGAGGATATAAGCCAGATTTGGAAATGTTTGGGGCTTCTGTAGTACTGGTTTTGTAAATGTTAAAAATGGGATGTTCAGTGCTGCCTTAAACATAGTGAGTGGTGTGCGCCTCTGGAGGTCTTGAAGATCTTACCAACACAGCCAACTCGAGTGGGATTCAGCTCAAAATCAGGCGGACAGTCGCAGGTATAGCTGCCCGGGGTGTTGACACAGTTCCCGCTGATGCACGTAGTAGGGTCCAAGCACTCATTAACATCTAAAGCCAAACAAGCACAGAATCACCCTGGAGCCCATGCCAGGCTGACGTCACCGCAAGACAGTGGGACCATGCCTGGGGCTCCCAGCAAGAAGTTCTGAGTCATAACTCACAATGTCACCTAGAAATACAGTCTTCCACTTTGAAACTAAACCCCTCTGGAAGGAAATAAGTCATAGTCTTGGATCATTTTCCCCACAGAACACATTTACAAGCTCCAACTTGTCACTGGAATAGAATATAATTCTAGAACCAGGAAAAACATTCCCATGAAGGTAACAGACCTCAGTCAAGCAAGCTTTAGACACAGGGGCACAGATCTGGAGGGGTTTACAGCCGCAGGCAACACTGACTGTAACCATACATGTAGCTTGTTTCTTAAAGCATGCAAAAGGGCCAGGGACATGGCTCAGTAGAATAAGCACTAAGGTCCTGAGTTCAATTCCTGGGTCCACAAAAAAAAAAAAAAAAGCATGCAAAACATCTCTCTCCATCCTTGCTACTGCTAGTATTTCTCTCTCCCTTCTTATTCCAAAAATACACACAGAATTCCATGGCTTTAGGGCATGTTTTTTTGCAAATTCTACCTCTGTACCATCCTTCTGTTTATTTTGAACACTCAGGAAATACTTGAAACTAGACAATCAGATTCTTACAAGACAGACTGGCATTCCCTGTCCCTGGGTTTTTCCCTTGGAAATGGTTCCCCTCTGGTGGGTTCCACAGTGGGTGACTCTCTGGCCCGAATCCCATGTGAACTTGGACAGGACTTGGGAACTTGGACTGCATGTTCCAACTAAGAGCAACGAGGCCAGGACAGTGCTGCAGAGCCAGAGTTGGTAGAGGGTTGAGAGCAAGGGAGTTCTGGTAGAGCCCAAGTTTGGGCCATGCTACATTTCTTAAAAACCCAGGGATGATAAGTGTATGGGAGGGCATTTGTAGGAGACAGTGTGGGCAAGATCCGGCTAACTCCTGCATCAGGGCTACTTAGGTGTCTGAGAACCTAGATTTTCCCTGAAGGTTAGGGCTCCTTCAGGCTGGGACTTGAGACCTGTGTCCTGGACCAGAGGGTAGATGAGGAAACAGAGGTGCAGGTGGCTGCCCAGGGCTTTGCTCAGCACCTAAGAGCATAATGTGGTGAGTGGCCAGTGCCTGGGCCTTGGGATGCATTACCTTCCATACCCTGAGGGTCCTCTGCTTTATAAGATCACAATTCTGACACCAGAAACGGGTGGCCAGGCTCTGCAAGCAAGGTGCAGGGATGCTTTCCCACCAGGGCAGGTGGAGCTGTGACGGAAGCTAAAGAAGGACCCCAGCACGGGGTTTTCTAAGGGAACTGACACTGATCCCAAGAGGACAGGAAACAGCCAGAAAGCCACACATGGAGCACCCAGAAGCCCTCTTCCTCCATAGCCAGGAGCTTCGGTCATGTTGTGCGGCTCCAGGGATGCCCAACAGCCCGGTGCCCAGGACGCCCAGGGCCAACTGTGCTGGGAACAGTGTCTCACCTGTACAGTTGCCCCCGCTGCGGTCCAGTTCATAGCCGATGTCACACTCACAGCGGAACAGGCCAGGGAGGTTGTGACAGGTTCCAAAGACACAGATATTTGGGAGGGAGCACTCATCAATATCTTAAGGGAAGCATAGATAGGAGAGAGGTTACTTTTTTTTTTTTTTTGCCAGAGAAACTGTCTAATATACAATGAGTGATATATATATATATATATATATATATATATATATATATATATATATAGCTTTAAGAGCAGGAGGGCCATCTGACACCAACCTAGGCAGTTTCCCCTGGATTTTCAGATAATCTGTTACATACAGGGATATCTTTAGTGACAAATTCACTTCCTTAGCACCTATTACCTGCCATGCACTATGTCCACAGGAGTACTATGAAGTGAGAGCTGCCTGGGCTGCGTTAGACTAAATTCCTTAGGAGTTCTTACCCATCTACTGGCTGTTGTGCTGGGAGTTAAAATTTTTAAGAACCACAGAGTGTTTTCTTTGTGGTCATGCTGAGGTAGTCAGTTTAATAATCATCTGCCGTGTGTGTGTGTGTGTGTGTGTGTTGGAGTTTTAGTGTTCACAAAGGTCTGAAAACTGCACACTTCCCCTTGCAGGCCTCTGTCCCTATTTCCTTCTCAGTGTCCTTATGCAGCTGGTATCTGTGCACATTTTCAGACTCGAGGCTGGCTTTAAATAGCCACCAACACTCCACCAGCAATTGTTTACACCAAGACCAAACAAACAAACAAACAAAAGCTGCCCTCATAGCACAAAGAGATGCAAAACTTTCACTGTGATGACTGACACTCCCAGATGTGGCATGGTACCTGTTTTCCTTCGGTACTTCGGGTAACAAAAGTAAACAAGGCATCAGGCACATGACCAACAGCATAATCTAGTTTCTTATCACAAGGGAGTTTTACATCAACTCTGTATATTTAATATAAGCTATATAAAAAATGCTCAAGGGTCCCATAACAAAGAAAAGCATTCACATAAAAATATATGGGAAACATGGTACATACCTCATAAAGACTAGTTTTGAGTTCATATCTTATTAACAAGGAACAGCTATGAGTTAATACATCAATCAAGGTTTTGTGTAAGCTTCTGTCAATTGTTATCATTTGTTTATTTCTACTGAAATCTTTTTAGTACCTGTAATCACCAGTTCTACTCAAAGGAGGAAGATGTGTTTCACTTTGACAGCTGTGAGTAGAGAGGGGAACCTTATGTTTGCTAATTGGATTCATCTTTGGCCTGCAGGTTCCCAGGACTTGTCCTGTCTGACTGAGGCTTCACAGGTCAGAGACGGGAAGCTCAGAGACACCATGACATAATCCATGACTCCAAGGGATACCTCACAGAACAGTGTTGCAAAATATTCTCTTGTGTTTGTAGACGTTACATACTCAACAGACAATCTGAAACTCAAGACCTGACTGTACATCTGGGAGGACTGTCTCTAGGACAACACCTTTGTTTCTAGAAAGCAACTACAGAAGTGAGCAACTGTATTTCCACCATCAAAATCCTTCCACAGAATAGGGAACTCATAGTTCAAGTTTTCTCCTCAACATGAGGGCCAAATTGGAGGCACTGAATTAACCATGCCTGTACCTCCTCCTCTCTTATCAACAGTAGTGTGCACACCTGGTCACCACCTGACCAGGCTTCATGTAGCCATGACAAAAAAGAAATGGTCCAGCTGTGGTCCTAACCCCCCACCTCCCAACAAACCCACTGAAGGAGCTTAGATGTGAAGTCAAAACACCTCCCTTGTTTGGAAAAAGGACAGGAGCCAGCAATGTTTACATAACCTAACCTCTCCCCAGGGTTACCTTCGCAGGCCTTCCCATCGACGCTGGGCACAAAGCCCATGTCACACTCGCAGCGGTAGCCGCCGGGGGCATTGAGGCACTGGCCATTGCCGCAGAGGTTCAGGTTCTCCGAGCACTCATCGAGGTCTGCAGGTAGAGAGGATCGGTCATATGTTACTCTCCTCCAGTTGGGACTTTTCCACTTCCTCAAGCCCTACAAAATGATGACTCTCAACAGCCTGATGGCAGCCATATTTCTGGAACTTCTATTTACTCTTTAAACTCATTTGTTTTTCTCTCTTGAATGCTCTGTGTAATAAATGTGGGGCTCAAACACAGAATTCTGAAGGTGGAGTGAAGCTGAACACTGTAAAATTGATGATAAGCCACATATTCAAATGTGAGCCTTTTCTGGGAAGGTCAGCCCCATGGTGGCCATTTTGTGACCCGGAAGAACAAGCGCTGTTTCCTATCTGTTTCTCTGATTAGTGGGGTAGCAAGGGAACTGGACACAACTGTGGAGGAGACCAAAAATTCCTGACTGCTTATCTCTTCTTCACTTTTCTTCATCACAGGCATTAAATATCAAATGAACCAGACATGCTTAAGCTCTTGAAATTTCGTTTCTCAATGCCAGTGGGAGGTTTATGTTTACAAAACTTCACTTGGCTTGGCAGAAATGATTTCAACTATGATAAAATTTTCAGTGAGGAAAAACTCCAAGAAAATCACTTAATGGGCCTTGGCCTCTTCGTGCTTAAGGGACGTCTTACTAGCAAAATGTAAGAGAAAATATGTTCAAGGCCTAGGAGGCAGATATACTACTTAATGGATTACAGTATTTTATTAAATCTTAATGCTCTCACATAGACAATGCAGCCTGTGTACACAAACACCTGTAAGTCTCTGTCTGACATACACAAGCATATATTTAAATATAGCAGTCCATGTTAATTCTGTGACTTAAGGGAAGCTAAGAAGAAATTTTTACCAACACATTATGAAACTGGAAGTGAATACCTTACAATCATGCAATAATAACTTTTTTAAAAAATAAAGCACAATGTATAAATTATAACAATAGTTATGGAATTCTTATACCAATATGGAATGATGAGAATGGCTAAAATTACATTAGCAGAAAGCGACACACTGTACAAAATCAGTGCTGTTCGTCTGACCTAGAGACTCTTGCCCTTTCCCCTTCCTTACGTTAGTGGGAATGTCAGCTGATCTTTGAGTTTGGCACGAGAAGCAAATCATTAGTGAGAATCAGGCACACAAAAATAAAGGTGAAAGCACATAAAAGAAGTATGGTTTTTTTAAACTAATGACATCTTTTTTATAGTAACATGCGTACATATTTTCTACATATATACATACTATACTGTGTGTGTGTATATATAGAGAGACAGAGACAGAGACAAAGAGACAGACAGACACACAGAGTGAGGTTGAGAGCTACTTTCTGAAGTCTCTTCAATTAACCTGGCCCCACACTTCATCCCACAAGGTTCTAGTCTTAAATACATACTCTTCTGTTAACTGACCCAGACTTCAAACAAATGCCTTGCCGATCTGAAGCCTGAGGCACCCCTACCTGTGCACGTGAAGCCATCACCCGTGTAGCCTTCCTTGCACAGACAGCGGTAGGATCCCAAGGTGTTCTTGCAGTCCGCGTACTGGCTGCACAGGTGGGTTCCGTTGGAGCACTCATCCAGGTCTTGAGGAAAATGGTGACATGGTTATTCAAAGCATGGCAACGAACGTCAGGAAAACATGAATTAAATTTGAATTAAAGGACTGGTATGCCCACATTCATGACCCACACAGATCCCGACGGGTGGGTCCCACCACCTCCCCTTCACCTGTGCACTTGACGCCGTCCCCAATCCACCCAGGACTGCAGCTGCATCTGAAGCTTCCTGCCGTGTTTGTGCACACGGCGTGCCTGCCGCAGTTGTGTGCTCCGATTTCACATTCATTGATGTCTGCAAACACAAGCAGGAGTTCAGCAGATGTTGCACATGGAGGCCTTCGTGCAGCCTTAAGTGACGTAGCAATATTCAGAAACTGACTTCGCCAAGTCCTACAGCTAGTTTAGCACCCACGCACAAACTATGTACATATGGAACAACTTCACATGCCAATTTAGAAAGAAAGTGAGGTGATAGTGCTTGCCATTATTAGAGCTAATTATTTCCCATCTCTTAATATAAGTGTCCAGTCTCTGCAAAGGTGAAGATCTTAAAAAGTGAGCTGCCCCAGGTCCTAAAGTATTCATGTTATGGTCATGTTTTTCTGTTGCCAATATTTTATTAAGACAATTGTAGAGTACTAATGTGTATTGTTGTCTTATTTTCCATAGATGTAGGTGTAGACGGTGGCTCTCGAGTGAATTACTTTACCCTAGCAACAGAAGCTCTAGTCTAGCCTTAGTTCACCTTCTCCACCCTCGGTAAGATGTTCTAAACACCAGAGGAGAACAGAAGTAATTACAAAAAAGAAACCCATTGCCATGGAAATCCAGAACAGATTTAAGCAGAGACAAAACAAAGAATGAGCCGGATGAACTTCTGATCCATACCAATGGGGAAGCATGTTCAAATGTCAGCCAAACATTTAAGAACATTAAGGGCCTGGTGGTCAGCTTTATTAGTCAACTTTTTTTCCAATTTTTGGTCTGATTATTTTGCTGGAAATAATCTTGATTTCATAGACACAATAATATAATGTCATTGATATAGCAGAAAATTTCTCAGTCATTTAGATTCAAAATATATTTTATTCTTAAATTTACAATGTTATTAAATAATAAAATAACTAAATAGTTATACTTTACTTCCATCAAAGTTTTATTTTGGTATTGCTAATTCAAGAAAATCGCAGGAACTGTCCCCCAGTGCAGTATGTGGATCGTCTTCTCATGCTTTTCTTGCATATAGCACAAAAAACTCAAGTCAATCCTGTGGAAATTTTGTCAGAATAGAATCATATTCCTAAAAATTTTCAAATTCTCCACTCTCTAAAATTCTACTTTCAGATTAGCCAAGATAAAAGTATTCAGGAAATAATACAAAGAACGATCAAAATATCTGTTTCCTGAAATTAATCCATTATAATAATGTGTTACACTTACAATTCACTCTGTCATTGACTAAGAGCAAACTCCTACATAAGACATTAGGCCTTTATATAGAAACCAATTTACCTACAAAACTATGATTAGAGAGTTTCCTAGGACCACCTGAGCAATGACTTGAGAAAGGGCAGGCAGGCCCCTGCAGTTTACCTCGGAAGCCCAATACAATAGATTGAAAGTGCTTGGCAACATGGGGTTTTCCAAAGGCTCCATGTAGCCCTGACATAGTCTGGGGTCTTTGGCTTCATCATAACTTTAGAGCAAACGTGAAATAAAGCAATAGCAGATTCCTGATATAGAACATGTTTTTATGCATGTCACTGATAATCACAAGATGGGGACTGGTCTAGAAAAATGTCCTCCTGATGACAATGTATACATCAGTGAATTTTAATGTCTCTTGAAGGCCACAAGAGAGTGAGCTCTGAGGGCAGGTTTTGGGGTTTGAGGGCTTTAGCCAGGGCAACAACCCAGCCCAATACATTCTGAGGCCAGCAGGAGGAAGATGTTCGCCAACACTAGAGTGGGAAGAGGGCACAGGAGGCCAGAAAAGTGTGCCAGCTGCTCCCGGGCTAGGGCAGGGCAACAGACTGGCGCTAGAGAATCACTCTGAAGCAGCACAGATGGGGCCACCACTCTGAAGGGCTCTGCCTCATGTCACTATCCTTGTTTGCCCTAGACTCTGGCCAGTCACCTCAGGTAGAAGCAAAGAGCTCCATGGCACTCCCAGATACTACAGAATCTAAGAGCTTTCTAAGTGGGAAGAACTCACAGCTCCACTCTCCTGATCCTCAGCAGCTCCAAGGGAGAGACAGAGGTCAGCCCCATTAGCTGGCAAAGGACTCGGCGAGATTTCCCTGGACTCAGTTTCCCTGTCTTCAGCTGACTTTCTTGCCTTGGGGCACAGCTGCTCAACTGAGCTTGTTTCTTAGGGACTTCAGGATTTTATTCTAAATCTTGCATTACAGAAGCCTCAAAATGCTAGGGAATATTTGCACACATACAGAAATAATCTTCTATCTCTTCTAAATACCATATATATAGAATGATCCTGGTTTAACAATCTAGTAATTCTGTAGTCATTTCTCCCACTTTCCCAGTGGCTAATGGTATCCTCATTGTCACATGCCTTTTCTTGTCCATATTTAATTTTGCATTTAATAAAATTACCATTTCTTTTTTAAAACCCTTCCTTTTTTGTTCTTAGTAATATGTTAATAGAAAATTCCAAGTTGAAAAGATGTTTTTTTTTTTTAAATTACTGCAATGCTTCCAAGATAAAAAGCAATTATATTTTCAAGGGTCAGCATCATGGGTGCTCGGGGGCTACAAACAGCAGCTGAAGTGCTAGCACTGAATTCCCTACTGTTTAAGCTTTTGCACAGAGCCTACTCTCGGCACCTAACAAGGGAGTCAGAAAGGCCACCAGAACAGAGAATGGAAAGGCATTTCTGAGAAAAAGGTTTTCCATGTGTGGCATGTGCACAATTGAGCCACAACTATTATTAATTAATTGTTTCTATGGCAGATTGGGGCCTAGGACTGTACCTCATCCTAAAAAGGCACTGAAGGGGAAACTGAGTCATAAGGAAACAAGCAAACAAAAGTGCTGCGTAGAAACACCCTTCAATAGTGTGCAGGAAACAGAGCACATGCTTGCCAAAAACATCTCCTTCTGGACAAATGTTCTCTTTCCTCCACAACTTTGCTCCAGACAGAAAATTCCTTTCAAGATTAAGTGTAAGCCAAGACAAGCAAAGAAATTCAAATTTTAGGCTGACACTGCAGCCTCTTTAACCCTCTCCATCTTCCACCCTAAATGCAAATGTCACTGGGCCCCTACCCCGAAGGCAGAGCTGTGGGCTGGGTGGCGTGGGCACATTTTCTGTGTGTCCCATGAGTCCTGAGCCCTGGGCATGCAGGGGGAGGCTGTGCCACCGCCGAGTGGCCTGCACTTGGCTACCACCATGCCCCTCACGTGGACCCTGATCCCTGGGAGGGCAGGGAGCCAATCTCCTCCATCAGAGGTGGAGGAAGAGGGTGTGACAGCGAACGGGAAGGCCAAGCACAAAGGCTACTTGGATTTCTTAATTTGGGTCAGAAGTTGAGCCAAAATTTTTAACTGAACACCCATGGCGTTTTCACAGGCCGCCGTCCTCTTTGAGGACGGAGAATGAGTAGTGACATGGAAGTCCCACTGCCGGGGGGTGGATGTATGATTGCCTCCCAAGGGCTAAGGCCCCCCAGAGCCATCCCACTCTGTGCAGAACCAGAGAGCTTCAGAAGCGCGTTCACATGGAACCCACAAGCTTCTTGCCGAAACTGACTCTGGTTTGATTCCACGGAAGGCAGGCCGAGTCACGTGCTGGGAGGCGGGGTCCTCCCAGGGAGCTTAGGGACACCAAGGCCTGAGCAAGAGGGCCCAGGGCAACAGCAGCCCAGGCTTTCCTCCTGTCTGCAGCAGTTCCTGGGTGAGCAGTAGAGGACTTGCCCTAGGCCACGCCACACTGCCACCCAGCCCCGGGCCAGGGAGAGGAGCTGCGTTCTAGATTCTCTCCCCATTAAATCAAGCACCACCCTGGGAGGCACCGCAATCTGGACAAAGCGCACGGAGCAATGGAGAAATCCTCAGCATCTGTGTGGGCTGGAATGTAAGCCTGTAGGTGGACTCTCAACACTGCTGAAGTGACTGGGGGTAAAAACATGTTTATTTGTTAAAATGGAAACAATCAGTAATGACAAGGGAGCTGAAATATTTAGACAGAGCTGTAATGAAGCCCAGAGAACTTTTTTAGTTCTCATGAAAGAAAAAACATCTTCTTATGAAATAGCATGCATATTTTATAATTCCTTTCCAGGGTGCTCATTTTTTAAAAAAATATCTAGCTAAATAAGTAAGTGATGCATTTCTTTTGTGTATTATCACAGCATGGTCTCAGTGTCAGCTCTTGTTGGTATTTGTCGTGTGCTTGAGACATATTTTCAGGTACATCCCTTGCTTGGGATTATTATAAGCATTTGTCTTGCATGTGACTACCTCTAGGGTCAACTGATGGGGCTGTGAGTGACATTCATTTTAAACCAAGTGCAAGATACACAAGCCCTCTCTACATGCGGTTTAAAAAAAAAAACATTCTGGCCCAGAGTTTTAAAAATTTGTTTTCAAGTGTGCTGTTTCTGCCAGTTCCTGTTTGAATAGACAATTGCAACCCAACATGATGCCCAAGGTTGTGAACAGTAGTGTTCATGGGTTATTTTTTCTCTTCTCTGTTTGATGCAGTCCTTCCTGCATAGAGCCTACACCCATGTCACTCACCATGGGGACAGCTGATAATCTCAGAACACCCTGGTCATAAGCCAGTGGGAGACCTAGGAGGAAAGCCCCACAACCCTGCTCCTTTTGGGGAGCACACTGCATGCAAGGCCATGGTGATAGCAAGGGTACTCGAGAAGCAGCTGGCCCTACAGTGCTGACTGCATTTTATCAAACTGAAAAACCAACTTATCCTGCAAAGAGGGAGGGGAGGACACTTGCCCCCTAGAAAGGATCGAGTGTTTCCTCGACGGCCTGGCTCACTTCCTGTTCATGTCAGTACTACAAGGCCACTGCTATTCATGAAAAACGGATGCCATCTCATTGCCCCTCATAGCCACAGCCTTCCTCATGAGCCTCAGTACCTCTGCAAATGCCATTATGCAAAGTAAGCCTTCCAGTTTGCAGGGTAAAATTTTCCTCTCTAGCCTGATTTCAAGCAGGTATTAGTGAACAGTAACATAGAATTCTTGCTGGACTCTAAGTTATGTCTTTGGGTGAAATGGCCTCTGGATGTCCTATCTGGATGCCTTGTCAAATCTGATGGCCTGAGCACCTACGCAGTGGCCAGCACCACGCCAGGGGTGTTGGAACCATTAGATCTCGTTGGCCTAAAGTGATGCTAATATGGCATGAACATTTAAGCATTCCTGGTACAAGGCCTGAAATAATCAGTCACTGCACGTGGTCCAGTTAGTTGGAATCAGACAGTGGAACTCTAGAATGCTTTAATAAGCAAACAAGACAGCCCCTGAGATTCCACTTTCTCTGCACACCCATCATCTCAAAGCCCAAGATGCATGGGGCTCGGCCCAGCCAGGCAATCCTCGCCTCTGCTATAGGAAGAGCACAAAACCATGCTACCTGCTCCACATAACACTCAGGCTGCCCACCCTTACAGAGCGCTGTGCTTATACTGGAAGAGAAAAATACTGCTTGAGCCACACACTGACTGAGCTCTGTAGACGGACGGGAGTGCGGCCATTGTGGCATTTCTCAGAGCGGACACTGGGCCAAGCTGCACAAGAGAATTCCTCAGCAAGCATGGAAGTGCCCCAGCTGTCATCTTCTGCCTGTGATTCGGCTGGATCTTGTCATTTCTGAGCCAGCCATAACATAAACAGAACCGTCACTGTCCAGGTATCCATGAATTTGACACCTCATATATTGGCCAGTTTGTAACAAGCATAAATATGTTTTGGTGTGTTCTTGGGATATGCTGATATAATTAAGAGGAGGATCTGTACATTTATCACGATGCCAATCTGCAAATATTTTAATGTTTGTTTTAAGTCACCAGGGCCTGCCAAACTGGCTTGTGGAATTACAGTCTGTTATTTGTACAAAAAATTACACAGTTACCTAATTCAAGCTCTCCCTGGTCCCTGTGATGTTTTCAATTACATTAGGTGCCATAACGTGCTACATTAATATAAGTCAATACAGGGAGCATTTATTATGCTATCCTATGTGCTTAACATCACTGCCTCATGTCTGAAAACACCAAGCAACACTTAGGAAACAATGTCACTACCACCAAGTGACTTTTTCCACTTGGCATTTAAGTAGGAGAATCTCCTACAAACACTGAAAGGATTTTGTCAGGTTCTCTTGCTATTAGACAAACAAAAAAGTTGTTTTTTTTTTTTTTTTTTGTCTTTTTGGCAAGGGTCTACAGTGTGTTCAGACTCATAGTGGTCCACCTGTTTACAGCTTCCCCAGAGCTGGAATTACAGGTGCACATCACCATGCCCAGTCTCAACTGCCATATCAGCGTGCTCCCTGGGGCAGGGCCGGCATGGCAGGCCTGGGGATTGAACTCCTGGCCCCCGTGCCTACTTGCAGGAGCTTTAATCCACTGAGCTATTTAGCCAGCCCTTTGACATTAACAAGTGTTAATGGTTCAATTATTGTTTTGTGAGATGTATTAAGCTCCATGAATAAAGACTTACTTGGGCTACAGCTAATTAATGCATCAATAATTCTCCAAGTTTAAGAGACTGAAAAAACATATTGACTGAAAGCATGCTTCCTTATAAAAGGTAATTTCAATTATAAAATCTTAAATGCAGTCTTGAAAAAGAAGGTTATTTGGGAAGGCTTGTTTTTCAATGAAAGGAAACCAATGTTTGATCATTACTATATTACTTTGTTTTGAAAATGTGATTTTATCCTCATATAAATTGCTAATGTGTTTGCTGTATCTTTTTCACAGGTAAAGAAACTTCAATTTGCATCCAACATAAAGTATGACAAATTTCAAAGACATAGAAGCTAAAGTAATAAAAAAAGATTACACAAAGTGCTTTGCAAAGCAACTAAAATCTTAATATTTTTAAAACTTGTTATTCTGTAATTATCATAGCACTCTCTTAGCACTTAATGGTTTATTGTTCCATCTTTTAAAGAGACACACCTGTACAGCCCGTTTTTCCTTTTTTGCCTGAGTAGCCCATGTCACAGTGGCAGATGAATGAGCCTTTAGTGTTCTCACAAGTTCCACTTAGACAGATATTTGGATTCAAGTCACATTCATTGACATCTAGAAAACATAAATATTTGTCGTAATTAGTAACTATGACCAATAAACTGGAAAAAAGTACAATGTTTCCACTCAGAAAAATAGTATGAAGCAAATATAAAATAGCATCTCAACACATTCACTCAGAAAACAATCATTATATTGGCTTCCTGAGCTGCACACCAATCAAGAGACGGGCTCTTGCCTGGCCCAGCAGAGGAGCTGAGGTGATTAATAAAGGAAACAAAGTCTAAGCGGAGTGAACGGCCTGCTTCCATGCGCCAGGAAAAATTTTCAAAGCAGCACACTCTTGCAAGAGCTTTGTGATTCAGTCTGCATGGTGCTAACACCTCAATTCCCACACTTTAAAAGAAAGAAAAGATGAATAGACAGCCTTACTGGACACAGCTGGAAGCTTCATTCCCCTCATATTTAAATAAATAATAAACATCATTTACTTTTGGTAACATCCACTTCATTTCCAGGACCTCATCCATTTTCAGTAATGATGCTCAAAAGATCCAAAGGTGCTCAGAATTTAACTACAACCTACTTTGCAGTCTTGCTTCTGGCCAAGATGGATTAACTTTCCCATGCAAAGCATCTTTTTAAGAAGTGCACGCCAGACAGACAAATGGATTCTCAGACACTGGGCTATGGACAGTAAAAGACCATGAACTGAAGAGCAAGAAAATAACTGGGGTGAGATCCAGATCACCCCCAGAACACTGTTTAGAGAGAATTCTAAGCCCATGGCAAAAGGGGAGGGCAGTTGGGAAGCTGGTGAGTCCCTCCCCTGGGAGGGGCATGTGTGGCGCTGGCACCGAAGGAGGCAGAGAAAAGCATGGGGATGAGCTGCAGAGACACTCCGACCCCCAAGAGCAAAGTGCCCCTGGGTATTCAGGGGAGCAGGAGGAGTGTGCCAGGTAAGGACACAGATTCCTCGAGGCAAGAAGGCGGCCCCAGATCAATGACAGGCACCCGTCTTCCAAGTGCATGGAAGGTGTGGAATTGTGCCTGCTCGCATCAGCCAGACTGGAAGGACCCTCTAACTCACAGGGAAATGGGGAGAACATCCACAAGGGTCTTGCCTTGCAGCAAAATTAGTGTGAGGCTAAGTGCTGCTTACAAGCAAGACTTTGGAAGAAGGAATGATGTGTCTGAAGGAACTTAACTGTTTTCCAGAGCAGAGCTCAGACTACTTCTAGGAATACAGACATATCCAGCACATAGTAAGGTAAAATTTATTATGTCTGGCTTACAGCAAATTACAAAGCAGGAAAATATGAATCCCAGTGAGGAAAAAAGTCATTTTATTGAAATGGCCCACCCAGCACTGACACAGCTGACAGAATTAGTAGGCAAGGACATTAATATAGTTATTACAACTGTAATTCATGTGTTCCAAAAGTAGGAGAAATGGCTGAATGTCCTATGTCCAGACGAAGAAGATAAAAGATAAAAGACAAAATAAAATTTTATTGGTGAAAACTACAATGTCTGAGGTGAAAAATGCACTAGACAGCATTAAAGGGAGTTTAGACACAGCAAAAGAAATGCTTAGCAAGTTTGAATGCATAGCAGTGTCCACAACAAATACAATCAGGCCTGGGCTTCACTGAATTACTGTTAAAGAACAAATTTTCTGTGGCTTTTAGATAAGCATTTTAAAAGGCCAAAGTCAAGTCACAGTAAGAGGAGGATTGAATGGGTACACATAGTGGCTAGTTATGGGTACACAGAGTGGCCAGTTATGGGTACACAGAGTGGCTAGTTATAGGTACACACAGTGGCTAGTTATAGGTACACACAGTGGCTAGTTATGGGTACACGTAGTGGCTAGTTACAGGTACACACAGTGGCCAGTTACGGGTACACACAGTGGCCAGTTATGGGTACACACAGTGGCTAGTTACGGGTACACACAGTGGCCAGTTATGGGTACACACAGTGGCTAGTTATGGGTACACACAGTGGCCAGTTATGGGTACACACGGTGGCTACTTATGGGTACACAAAGTGGCTAGTTATGGGTACACGTAGTGGCTAGTTATGGGTACACAGTGCCTAGTTACAGGTACACACAGTGGCCAGTTATGGGTACACACAGTGGCTAGTTATGGGTACACAAAGTGGCTAGTTATGGGTACATGTAGTGGCTAGTTATGGGTACACAGTGCCTAGTTACGGGTACACACAGTGGCCAGTTATGGGTACACACAGTGGCTAGTTATGAAAATAATATCTAACTGGAGTTCTTCAATAGTTCGATCCACAACACATATCTGACAAGAGTTTCATGTCATGGATACAAAAGGTTTTTAAAATATCAGCAAGTATCCTTATGTCCCCCAGGGGACCCGTCTCCTAATTAAACTATAAGCTTTAGGGAATTCAACCATGCTGTGGAATAACCAGCCAGCCTGGTTCTGTCTCCTGTGCTCACCCACACAAGTCTTCATGTCCTCAGATGCCATGAAGCCGTCGTAACACAAGCACCGGTACTCCCCGGGGATGTTTGTGCACTGGCCACCATCGCAGATGTTGGGGTTGTCTTCACACTCGTCGATGTCTATGAAGAACAAAACAACAGTGATGGGGACTTGATGTTGATGAGGCCCTTACGCAGCAGGAAAACATGAACTGACCCAAGAAACAGGCTCGGCCTAGCCACATGTAATGATTCATGTTAACCCCCACACGGAGCTCTGCGGATGTTATTCTGCCATGTTTAGCTACTGCATGAAATGGGACAAAGCCATTTTTAAGATCCACAACACACTATCAGGGACAAGGTCTATACCCACTTAAAGGCCTACCATTTAATTATAAATTTTAACTCGATGAATTTATCCCTCAAAAATGGCTCTGACTCTTGCTTTTTTCATTGTCACGTTACCGATTCCTGAGATCTGCTATCTTGCTTCATTGCGATTTAAGATGAAAATTGCTTGAAATAAGCACATCTACTCAAATGCTAAGAAAACACTTATTTTAAACTCTTGATAGCCATGTTTTCTGGGTTAAATAAAATAATGTGACTCTTAAACTCCACTTATCTTCCCAGCATGAGCCTCAGTCCAAGCCCACATCACCCGCCCACATCTCATCTTGCTTCTCTAGTTGATCCTCCAGACCCAGGTGACCCACTGGAAAGTGTGGATCTCACACTCAAGCCGCACCCCATAGTGTAGACAGCTCAGGGAACACACATCAGTGCACCTCTCAGGTGCTTCTGGCTCCATAGGTCAGGAGCAAGCCCTGAGATTGCATCTCTGAAAAGTCCCCAAGGGACACTGATGGCCACAGACACAACCCAGAGAAATACTGAATTAGGTTAAAAGACCACACTTTTAAAAATCTAATCAATTAAAAAAAACATACATTTTGTAGTCTGCTTTCTACGTGCCAGGTACTATGTTAAGTTGTGTCTGTACTCTTCCATGCTGGAAATCTCAGCCCCCTTGTACATAGATGAAAAATCAGATATTAAGTGTCTTCATTGAACACCACTGCTAGGACCAGGGAGATAGCTCAGCGGCTTACGCACCTGCCTGGCAAGTGCAAGATGCTGAGTTTGATCTTGGGTACCAAAACCAAAGCAACAACAAAAAAATCTACCACAACCAACTGTGCGATGGACATGGCTTTGAGGTCAGGACTGCCTGAGCCAGCAGCCTTGCACCATCCTCCATGGGAGCGTGTTCATGGACACTTCAGCAGGTGGCTGACACTCACCAGTGCACGATCTCTGGTCAGGCATCAGAGCAAATCCTGGCTGACAGCTACATTCGTAGCTGCCTTCTGAGTTTGTGCAGAAGGTTTCACACCCACCATTCATTATGCTGCATTCATCGATATCTAGAAGAGATGAAAACAACATCATCTTCTGGTATGGTCTGAATGCCCACTCCACCCCACCCCCAGTTCCTGTGGGAACTTCATCACTATTGTAAAAGTACTACAAGGTGGTACTTAGCCCGTGAGGCACCCATGCCATGGGAGGCACTGGTGCCATCATAAAGTAGTGAATGTGGCCCTCCTGCTCTCCCACCCTCCTCTGTCCCCTGCTGTGGCATGACTCATGTCCAATGCCAGCCGCTTTGCTGTTGGACTTGACAGCCCCTGAAGTATAAACCTGAATTCCTCTGTGTTGTAAATCACTCAATCTTGGGGACCCCATTATAGCATCCTAATAATGGACTAAGCTGCCTCCCTGTCTGCGTTTGCGACTGTGGCAATTCTTTAGGTCACAGAGTCAGCCATCAACATGAAGCTCAGTGCCCTAGGTTCCAAGGGGTTCTGATCCCTTTCCAGAACCTAACTTGAAGTCCTTACTTGTCCTGGGACACATTTCAGAAAAACTTGTGCTGATTTATGGTTTGGGGTAGAAACCACAGTAGATTTGGAGTTTTCCAGTTTTGTCCACTCCAACCCAGCCCAAACTGGTAGCATCCAGCATCTCCCTTTCCTCAGGCATCACAAAGCCACAGGGCTCTCTCTGCCCTGCTTCACATACGACTAATGCTACAGAGTGCCAGCCACAAGGCACAGCACTCCACCCCCAAAGCCATCTTTCAAGAGTGCCAGGCTCAGCCCCTAATGGATTAAGAGAAACACCCTGTGGTCTTGCCCAATTATTCTCTGCAGTCTCAGTGGGTCCACAGCACTTGAGGGCAGGGATCTCACCCCATGCTTTTGGTTGTTGCTGTTGTCTCTCCCACCCCCCTCACAGATTTGGTTTAGCTAAGGTGGTTAGCTGTATGGGCTGATTTTCCTTGGCATGCATGGGTAGTGATGAGACACATGCCACCACGTATTGTTCGCAATGTGGGCCAAGCCCTACTCCATACAGCCAAAGAGTCCCATGTCCTTTATCTTATGGATTCTTTAAATAGATAAAGGAAATTGTGAGTTCTAAAAATCACAAGCTACTATGAAAACAGTCCTACAGGCCCGGGATGTAGCTCAGTGGCACTAGCACCTGCCTGACAAGTGCCAAGTCCTGAGTTTGATTCTTGGTTTAAAAAAAAAGAATGTTGTTGCTAGGGAAAGAAACAAGATTAAAGAAAACTAGAGAGGGAAGCTCAACTGAGCACACATGGTTTGAGTGTTCAGCAGAGAACTGAATAAAAGAAAATGGAGAAGGGCCAGCCAAATAGTTCAGCAGATTAAAGGGCGGAGGGGTTGGGGGTTCAATCCTGGGGCCTGCTGTGACAGCCCCACCCTGGGGCATGCTGCGACCACACCTGAGCCTGGGTTTGGTGGTACACGCCTGTAATCCCAGCTCTTGGGAGGCTGTAAACAGGAGAATCACTACAAGCTCTATCTAGTTGTGAGACCCTGAATACCCTATAGACCCTTCCCTAAAATATAGAAGAAAAATAAAAATAGAAAGAAAGAAAGGAAGAAGTAAGAAGGAAGGAAGGAAGAGAAAGAAAGGAGGAAGGAAGAAGGAAGGAAGGAAGAAAGAGAAAGAAAGGAAGGAAGAAGGAAGAAAGGAAGGAACGAAGGAAGGAAGAGAGAGAGAGAGAGAAAGAAAGAAAGAAAGAAAGAAAGAAAGAAAGAAAGAAAGAAAGAAAGAAAGAAAGAAAGAAAGACAGAAAGAAAGACAGAAAGACAGAAAACAGAGAGTAAAAGGCAGTTGAGGACTCACCCACGCAGAAGAGCCTATCGGGCGTGGAGTGGTAGCCGGGGTTGCAGGCGCACTGGTATTTCCCCATGAGGTTCACGCAGCGGCCGTTGGGGCAGAGATTGGCACTCAGCTCACACTCATTGATGTCTGTTTAGAAACCAAGAAGGGCAAACTTGCAGACAGAAGCTTCTACGGCCGGCAGAGAAGCTGCCCACAGAAGAGGCGCTCAGAGCCCCCTTGCTGCAAGCTGGAGGCTCCCTCCGCCAGCTTACCAATGCACGCGGAGATGTTTGGGGAGAGCTGGTGGCCCAGCGGGCACTCGCAGCGGTAGCTCCCGTCGGTGTTCAGGCATACACCTCCACGGCAGAGAAGAGGGTCTCTCTGACACTCGTCAATATCTGCAAGACCGAAAGGAGTGTGCTAAGGATGCCATGGTGTCCCAATCTCCGTCACCACTCCAGTCCTCCTGTGCAACAGGACTTCTCCTACCACAATTCTGGGCAACCACCGCCCCCCCGACCCCCTGCCCGTGCTTTGGCCTGCCCTCCCCCTTCTGCACGTGGGCTTCCCCCTCCCACAGACGACCTGTAACCACGGGCCAGGCCACTAGGTGACGGTGGCAGGAAGAACCTGGCATGCATGCTTCAAGGCATCAAAGCCCCCGCGTTGTTCTGATGGCCACACTCACCCATGCAGTTCTTCATCATCATGAACCCGCTCTCATAGCCCACGTCACACTTGCACTCAAAGTCCCCTGGGGTGTTGACACACTGGCCCCGGCCACAGAGGTCGGGGGATATGCGGCACTCGTCGATGTCTGCACATAAACACAGGCGGGCCACGTGAGCATTGGGGAACTCGTGGGGAGGAGGCGGGGTGGCCAGGGTGCTCCCGCCACTGCCCCTGGGGTCCACACTGACCTGTGCAGTTCCTCTCTTCGGAGTCTAGGGCAAAGCCGCTGTCACACCTGCACTTGAAGCTGCCAATGGTGTTGCGGCACTTGCCATGGGTGCAAAGGCGCGGGATCATCTTGCACTCGTTGATGTCTGCACAGGAAATGCAACGTGAGGGACAGGCTGTGAGCCACCACCGGATGTCTCTGTGCCTCGTGGGACAACCAGAAGGACAGTGCGCCCTACCTTAAGGTCTTGGTGAGGCCTACTGCAACGAATTGCGTGATTACCTCAGAGACAGGCCTGGGAAACATCCCTAGCTTTTATGACTTCTCCATTTAGGAAGCAGTACTAGAAAAAGCAAACTAATGGTGCCACGTATAATCCCAGCCTGAGCTTAAGACTGCAAGTCTGAGTCTGATCGGAGTAATTTAGCAAGACATGGCCTCAAAATAACAAAACAATTAAAAAGGTCTGGAGATGTCACCCAGTGTGAAGACCCTGGTTTCAGTCCCTGTGAGTGTATATGGCCCTCTGGGGCTTTGTACACTGCCCGACTCACACAAGTGAAGGCATGAAATAATCCAGACACAAATGTCTACTAAACTTAGGGCATGCAGAGGTAATCAGAACACACTGTCCCAGCACAGCCTACTGCTAAACAGGTAGCAGAATGAGGTATTCACTAATACTCTTTGGTGCTTTCTTGGGTATATTTCAGAATTCTTACAAGAATTTCAAAGAGGTCATTCATAATTTGAGTTGTTTTCAGGTAATTTGCATCACTTTAAGTTTTTCTTCCATAGACCATTAAAGTTTAACCAATAAAAGCTTTTGTTTTGAGAAAGGGTTTCAAGGGTGGTAATGCAGGGCAGCCTTGAATGAATGCCAGTCCTCTTGCCTCAGCCTCCCAGATACCAGGCTCATAGGCCTGTGCCACCATACCTGGCTTAATAGTTTCTTGAGTTTATTTAAGAGATAGTTTTACTTTAATATGTGATAATAATTATAATAAAACCTGTATATCACAGATAGAAAAATAGAAAAAAGAGACACCAAATAAGGCCACTTAGAAACTGTCTCTGCAGATGGGATCATTTTAATTCCCGAGGCTTCTTGGGCAAAAACAGAGATGGAGAAGAAGGTGAAGATAAAGACCGTAAAGCAGTCTTCTATGCTTGCTATACAATAACATTTCAGTGGCCTTTATGCACTGATGTCTCATCTTTCCGAGTTGACTTAGTTACATCATAAATAGTAACTAGGGCACAGTAACTCGGTCCAGACTTTCACAGCCCAAGGTGAGGTCCTGGGGCCCCACCTGGGCAGCCACACAAGACCACACTCAGGACAGCAGCGGGGCCCCTGCGTCACTAGGCCTGTGAATAGCTCATTCTCTTCTCTCCATGCACTGAAATCCACAAGGCCTGGGCAAATGTTACATGTGGACATGTTTTGGAACTAGGTTCAATTTGTGCCCTGTCATTCTGGATGTGCATTTTAGTTCTGACATAACAGAATAGGATATTCTGTGCAACCCTCCCATCATGGAGCGTCCACCACAGAACAGGAGTCAGCCAGCTGCACAGGACGAAGACCCTCCTTTCTGCACTCTCAGGTGGGTGGCAGTGACAGCCAAGCAGCAAACCAGGTGGTACAGAGCCAAGCCTTAACCAGGCAGGTTTCCTTTCCATTTATTTCTGGTTTAGTGTGACAAGGATCAATGAGACAGGACCTCGGATCCTATTAGGTAGCAAGAGCAAGGGCCTCCATATCAAGTGCAGAAGCCCCAAACAGAGTCTGCTAACTACTGCCCTCAGGTGCCCTCTGGCTGCCTGCACATGACCAGGGAGAGCCCGCCTCCATCCTGGCACCACACTGGAGTGTCCTGCAGGCTAAAGAGTGCATCATTTGTGCAATGGCCCAGGTACCCTTCTAAACCCCTTCAGTACCCCCAGACAAAGAGCCCTTGCATGTATATTGTTCAGAAACCATCATGCTAGTGAGGCTTTATTTCCTTACCATTAATTTCCTTTAATACCTTGGTTCTAACATCCTGTAAGTAAATCTGCTTGTGCCCTAGCTGCCTGGTCCATGGCTTCATTCTTCTTGACCATGGACTCAACCCTAGCACTGTGCTATCACAATATTAAGATTGATCTCACTGGCTAGGATGGAGGCAGGAACCCTCAGAACCCAGAAAAGTGTGTGTGTGTGTGTGTGTGTGTGTGTGTGTGTGTGTGTGTGTGTGTGTGTGTGTGGTATGATATAATTTAAGCAGCTAATAGCCAGAGATGACCAAGGGACTGCTACACTAATGACCGTCACCACAATTCTGTCACCACAATTCTGGAAAAGGACTCCTAATGGCCTACATAGCTGCCATGCAACCACTACAAACACTGTACCTTTGAAGAAAGGCTTTCCATTTGTGATGTCTTTGGTGGCAAATCCAGGACCTCGGGGGCAGAGCTCCTCATACTCAGGTGTGTTCCTCACAGGACACTCCTCACACTCGTCAGTGCCCCAGGCAGCGCCAACAGAGCAGCAGCAGGCATCCATGCGATGGCGGCCCACGATGGGCACAGTGCACTCCTCATCCTCGTACTTCAGGAAGCAGGTCTCCAGGCGGATATCTGTGGGGGGGAGTAGACGCTGTCTCCATTGTCCCAAACAAACTGCCAATACTTGTTAGGCAGTGTATAACATACATACTAATCTACTGTACATCTGTTGACTGGAATGAGTGTCTTTCTTTCAAAGAAAACCAAGGCATGCAGTAGGTATCAATTTTCCTGCCTAAGAAAACTCTTCTCTGTAGAATCAGCCCACATTTAGATGTCTTAGTCCTTGTGAAATGCCTCTTTTCAATTCCAGATGTTTTCTGCTCATTCTATGAACATAGGGTAAGGTGTTCTGAGACTCCCATGCTGCTCCCATGGAAAGGTACTGTCACCCTGGGGAGGCAGGCCTAGCACTAGTGCCCGTGCACATGGTGGTTGGCACCTCCTCTCTAGGAAACATCAAACTGTGTTCTTTGTTGTTGGAAGACGTCTGAGGCAGTCCAACCCCCTCTTCCTCAGGCCACTTCCTCTTGGAGAAATGGAATGCTAGACTCAGGAGTAAGGACTGCTCCACCTCAGACGGAAGGGATGCAGCAGAGGATAGCCGTTTGCTCTTCTCCAATATTCACTTCACCTCAGCATGCACATGCATGCCTCTTTCAGGATACACCCAACACTTCTCACCCTAAGCCCCAAGTGATGGGATGGTTTGGGAGAGTAGAAAGACTAATAGGCCAGAGGCCAGAAGACCTAGGGCTGGGAACTGTTGTCCAACTCAGCTGTTGGTCTTGGACAAATTGTTACCTGAATTGCCCCATCTGTAAAATGGTGCTACCTCTATCTCTTATGAGGTACTATGGAGCTCAACAGGGAGTGTGTATCTGACAACTGTGAATTCTAACAGAAGTGTCAGCTGACTTCCTTCATAGTGTGACCCTGAACATCTGCCTCAGAGTCCAAGCTTCCTCTCATGTGAGGAAACTGCTGGAGCCAAAACAACTTAAGTTGCCTACACCATGATGAGGAAGTCTAAAACAATCCTATGTTAAATACTGAAGCACTGTCCCCTGAAGAACCTGGAGGAAGGTTTTCATCAACTGCCATTCCTGCTGACCAAAGCCACTAAGCTCCCTCAGCTACAGATTCCAGCCTCTGAACTTCCCCTTTGACTCTACACATCTTATACCTAGAAATCTATGGCTAAAGATTGTTTACTTATGATCTATAAAGATAAAAATCTCTCAGTTGTACCTGAGCATCTCCTCACCAGCCATAATAGTTTTCACTATGGGTGTACAGCCAACACAGACATCATTTGCAGACTCCGAGTAGGAAGCCAGTGCCCCACAGGACCACTCCTGGCAGTCCAGGAAAACCAAGTGACCAGCAAAGTCTTCCAGATACCAAAAGAACAACTGTGGTGGGATCTCAACTGAATCCCACAAGGGCAGACTGCTAAGAATGGGGTGCATTAGGTGTTGTGTCCTACAATGATGTTTTCAGTTTGCTGATGGGTTTATTGGGCTTGAGGTATCCATTTGGACTCTAGCAGGTGGCAAGGAGAATTCCTGGCAGCAACAGTAGCCTTGGTGTTCTGGCATGGACTCTGCAGGGCAGTGGCATCTTACAGCCTGACACTGGGAAGGGCTTCCACAAACTGTCTTTCTGCCAGGGTCTATCTCCTGGCCAATGGCAGGATGTGCTGCAGTTTCCCATTACACACACTTAACATTCTCACCTTATATCCTGTGGTCTGTGGGCTATGGGGGCAGCTCTAGGAGCACTGAAATCCTAACTGTGACTTAAGAAATAGCTGAGTAGCAAAAGAGTACTCAAGTCTGTCTGCACTAACGTGCATGGAGCTTGAGTTAGGGCAGAGCCATGCCAAGTCCTTTGCACATGCTGGATTTGAGAGCATGTGTCTGTATGTAAAACCAAATGTTCCACTGTGTTTTATTAATGAAAGTTTTAATAATCTTTGAGAAGTGATTATTAGACAAATAATGAGCTCACTATTTACCAAGGCAAATCCTTCCTGTGGCATCCAAAGTCATCCCACTGGGGCACTGACACTTGAACGATCCTGGGATGTTGACACACATGCCATTTTTGCACACTCCTGGGAACACTTCACATTCATTAATATCTAAAATTTTAAAAGACAAAAGTTAACATATGTATGTAAAAATAATTCTACCTTATTTCACTCATGAAATCATAATTATTCTTATAGTACCAAGAACCCTTCTGAACCTAAGTTCGCAAAACTAGTTTATCTCCAAATCATCTGTGGAGAAATTCTGGTATGTCCACACCGCTGGCTCCAACTTAGCAATGGTCTCGGGCTGTTCTGTCAACAACACGGTCACCCCAGCTTGGGACAAGGACAGCCAAACTGTGCTGTGTGTGTCTCCCCAACATCATTTGGTCCCTTTCAACCACGTTCATCCTTCCCAGTTTGCTTACTGGAAAGCAACGTGGACTTTGCTGGACTTTGGGGGAATACTCTTCCCCAAGTTAATCCAAAGAAAGGTGCTTAGAGCACTTGCCCATGATGGAGATATAGAATATTCTCGAAGAAACACACACACACACACACAGTCTCTATTTTGAAGAAATAACATAATTTCAAACCAGAAAGGTTGAAAAAACCCTTCTAAGCCTTTCCTTGGAGCGGAGCTAAATGGCGAGGACCAGGATCTATCTTTTCAGTTTTACTGTTTTGTGGCTGTTGTTCCGAGCCCCTTGTAAACCAAAATGTGCTGCTGAGCTCAGATAAGTTAGTAACAGAGGGCTGAGGTCAAGAACAGGCCAAAGGATGCAGTCAGCATTTGGAAGGCAAGACCTTCGGCGGGGCTGCAGTGTTCTTCTTTGTTTTAACAGAGAAAAGTCTCCATTTCGCCCCACATATGGGACTAATTGCTGTTCTTAAAATATGTCAGCTGCTGTGTCATGTCAGGTTGTGTTAGTCATCGTGACCTACATCTTTCTGGAACTCCATGAGAAAAGAATCACAGCAGACGAGAGTCCACAAAGACTTCCAGAAAGGGACGAAAGAATACGTCCTTCGAAATAATCCATGATCAAGAAACAAGCAAACAAAAATCCCAGGATAAACCAACAGTCTGACCAAAAGCTTCCTGTTTTTTTTTTTTTTTTTCTTCTTTGGTAACATTTTAAGATGGGAAGCCACTCTCAACCACAGTCAGCCTGAAATATTTGCAGCCATCCATTCTTTTGGCCAGAGAGCCCCAGGGCTGACCAAAGCACTGCAGATGCTCGCAGAGTTCCTATCTGCTCTACACTGCAGCGCTCTTGTGATTCTGCTCTGCTGCCTACGTCCCACTATAAATTCACACGACCTCCTCACCCTCCCAAATTAACACAGGCGTTCTTCATGCACACTGACTCGCATGGTTCAGAATAATGAGAAATACCTTCACATTGTGTTCCTTTAATTCTTGAGTAGCCTTTACCGCATATGGGATCTGTGGGGGGGGGGGGGAGAAACACAAGACAAGATAGCAATACCCAGACACATAGTGATGACACTTTATAAGAATCACAATGGAGACTCTGGATCAGGAGCTGGATCTTGCTGTCTTTCAGGAGTAAGTCTGAGATGACAAAGTGCTTCTAAGACTGCAGAGATGAGGAGGAGTGACAAGGAGACATCTCTTCAATAAAACCCAGTTCCTCTAAGAAGCCTCAAAAGATGAAAGGTTACATCATGCTAAGGTGATCGTTCAGAAGGTTGCCAAATGTAGGCTTCCTTCTTGCTACGAGCCTGAAGACATGGACCACACAGCAAGACAGCTGTAACATGAACAGGAAGCAGGCTGCTCAAAGTCTGGAGATGGCCAGCACTGGACCAGGAAACATGAGGAGAGGTTCTGGGCTCTGGACTTCCCACTGGCCCCAGCAGTTCACCAAATGCCTTATCTTAATATCTGTTAACTTTCTTGGAAATAAATTTGGAACTATAGAAAGCGCAGGAGCCCTAACCCATGAGATTTCCACAAAACCAACAGAAATGGGTGGCCCAGAGAAGCAATACAATCCAGCCCAGTTCCATATAGGGACAGAAAAGAAAAAAGGCACCAAATACACTTGATCAATGTGCTCCATGAATCTGCGAGTCTGTCTCCAGGAGTATGCTTCACTGAGGCTGTCACAGTTGAATCTTTCAAAGTCCCCATGCAAACCTGTACCAGGCTTCCCATTCCTAGCCAAAGTGCCCAAGGGGACAGCACAGGGCTATGGTACCCAATGGCTTACCGACTTGGCAGATGGTACATGGGCTGCCCCAGGCTGCGCCCAGGGAGGAGCAACACTGGGACTTCAAGGTGGCCCCATTGATGTTGATCTCACACCGTCCATCGATGACCGTCTGCCAGCAAGTGCCCTTGATGGTTTCTGCAGAGAGCAGAACATGAACAAACAGTTAACATGATCTGCATCAGGCATCAAGTGTCAGGCATCAGGCATCAGACATCAGATTAATCATTGCAGGAGACACCCTAAGCCTGGAGAACTGAAGAGCAAAATGAAAGACAGATAATAGCAACTGGGGAGGCAGATCTTTGGCAAATGGGCAGGAGACCAAGTGTTGGAGAGAAGGAGGAGGGTGAGGAGAAGAATTAAGAAGAATGATGAGAATTAAGATGCATTAAGCATGCACCAGCTCCCCATGGTGAATGTAACCATCATGTGCTGCAAACATGGACTGATAGAATAAAAATCTGAAGAAAAATTCAAACACATATATTTGAATTCAACAGGAATAACATTATGCAACAGGACATAAACGTCATTTTTAATGTTGCACCCATAGTTAAACTGCTATAAAAGCTGACATTAAGTGAAGCCATACTGATAAAACACAGAAAAATCATTCCTAGAAGGATAAATACCTATGCAGATGGTTTTTGTTGGATCCAAAGTACTTTCGGGAGAACATTCACAGATAAAAGAGCCGGGGCTGTTCCGGCAGACACCATTAATGCAGGGACTGGATTCACATTCGTCAATATCTGAAACAAAAGCAGGCCTACATTACTGCTAAAAGCTAGTGCCCTGCTCTGGCCTCCACGGTGACCCCACATTCTTCACTAGACAGGAAAGCAGGAGCACAGTGTTTCTAGATGAAGTGGAAGCCCAAATAGTCAGAGCAAAGCTCTGGCACTGAATCTGGCTGAATATCCTTATTTGGAAAATCTGGGGCGATATGTGATTCCCCTGTTCTGAACACCAATAGCACATACACACTACTTCTTCAGTGGCAGAGAATAAAATATCCTTGAAGGCAAATGCAGAATGATACTTTTAAATGGCACTGAAATGGCCAATAGAATACCAATTGCAAGAGCCATCAGTAGCTTTCTTTCCAAGCCCCATTCACAACTGCAACATTTCAACTACATTGGGATGACAGTCTAAAATAGGGGTGATTATTGTAAGTGATTTCCATGGCTTTCTAGTGGCACCTTAAAGGACAGCAAAGGGCACACTACACAGACAAGAATGAAAGCGTAGTTTACCTTCACAGGTCTTCAGGTCCGGTTTGTAAATAAATCCCTTGGGGCAGGTGCACACAAAACTTCCAGGAGTGTTTCTACACTGTCCATTGTCACAGAGGAGACTGTTCAGCACACACTCATTAATATCTGCAAAGTCAATGAAAACGAAAGTTTGAATGAGCCAAGTCTTTTTTTTTTTTTTTTTTCAGAACTGGGTATTGAACTCAGGCCCCTGCGCTTGCTAGGGAAGCACTTATTCCACTGAGCCATCTCCCTGGCCCCTGAGTCCAAGTCTTGCAGACAACTTCTTTGACCTTTTAGGTTGGGTCTTCAAGATCACAATGGCATGATTAATTCCATCAAAGAAGCCTAACTTCTCTTTTACTGGTTTTTGCCCAAATTACTCCATTTTAGAAAAAATAGGAGCTTGACCTGGTTATCTCAATGAGTTCGCTACAAAGCCTTAAGAAGCCAGTAAGCAGTATTTCCTTTATAGCTCTCTGTAGCAGAGAGAAAACCTGGATTTTGTAAAAATCTTTAACTTTTACTTTGTGTAACAGTGTCAGAATTAGAAGGATTACCTTGACTGAAAAGCTAAGTAAATATTTAGAAAGGTGGTCCACATTTGGTATGTGTTAGTTCTATGATAAGGAACTAACATTAAAGGAACTCTTCATTAAAATAAAGTGGCCCCGGTTATATTTCTAAAATAGGAAGCAACCTACAGGGTTTATAATCATCATGGGGGAGATAGTCTGTGATTCAGGCAGCTGAGGAAAACTTGTTGTCGGGTGAATAATATGCCTGTCTGAAGAAAAATCCAAATTTAAGGTGAAATGCATAGATGCCTCAAGAAATATAGACAGTATTCTGTTTGTTACATCTCTCTGAGCTAAATTACACCACACAATCAATCCACAGAAGAGGCCAGGTACCCCTAGGAATGTTTCACACATTGAGAGTCCGGGTAGATAACCAGTCGCTAGGAGCCCTGACAAAAAGTGACCCTGGAGTAGTACACAGGGAACACACTAAATCCATTGAACTCTGCAGCACATTTACAGAGAATTGAAAATACTGGGACATTATGTCTTCAGTCATATCACCACCTGTGCAAACAGCATGCTGAGAATTCTGGGAAAGCAAACCTGAGGACCAGCACTAGGGTGCTTCAGATGGTTCAAGGACATGAAGCATGCAATAGCTCCATGCCCAGGATCACAGGAAGATGAGAGTTTTCTTCACCTGGGTCACAGCCCATGGTGACCTGGTGGTTGTCAGTTGAAAGACAGTGGAGCCCAGCACTCAGAAGGTAGCTGGAAGCTGCTATATTTTGCGTTGCACTAAAATAATTAAAAGGACTTTGCTTTGCTTGTCTGGCAAGAACAAAGTCCCAAGTTCGATCCCTAGTACCACACACAAACAAAAAAGGACTTCGCTGTTTTCCTCAATTTGCCAACATCTCTGAATAATTACATGTTCCAAAGATACAGCTCCTTACACTGCTTCTAAAATATCTCTGCCAATGGCAGAAAACAGGAGGCTCCTAACTCTAGAGACCTAAGTGGCTTCAAGGACATAAACAATAAATTTGAAGTCTTCTAATTGATCTTAAAGTGTATTAGCTTTACTATTCTTCCATAAAGATGTATTTTCTAATTGCTAATTGCATCTGACCTCTGAGTCCAGACAGTGCACCATGTCACATTTTAGGCCTCTTGGGATGGCTGCCTTGGTGTTAGAAGCCCAATTCCAGGAGACATGTGGGAGATGTCACCACACTACATAATGTACAGTGCATCTCAGAAACACTGGTCACAGGAACTGCAGAATCTGGCACAAGGAATAAGGACCTATGTTGACCTTTTTCTTCCCAGCCCAGCAATCTACTTAGCTACTGGCTGGTATCTTCAGGGAAAATTACTACACCACCCTAAAGGGTGTTAGCTGAGCTTAACAGAGAACAGTCACTACTGAAAATAAGCTATGTTTCCTCTAATGAAATTGAGTAAGTGGCTGGGAGAAAAGCTTTTTCTGTAAAAATAGGCAAGGCTTGGGGCCGGGGAGATGGCTCAGTAGAATAAGCGCTTCCCTGGCAAGCGCAAGGGTCTGAGTTCAATCCCCAGTTCTGCCAAAAAAAAAAAAAAAAAAAAAAAAAAAAAGCAAGGCTTTGCAGCCATGGGAGAATGCAGGATCTCTCCACATTGAACAAGTGAATTTGATATGTGGCTGCTTATGAACTGCGTAGGTTTGGTCATGTAAATGTTTTTAATCAAGACATGTGGATATCCAAAATGTGAAAGCATTCATTTGCTGAACCTCTGAGCTAGCCAAGAGCAGTTTCCCGAGCAATGAAAGAAGAATGAATTATGCGTGAAATGTCTCAAGGAACAGGTGAAACCTCTTACCGACACAGCTTTTCCCAGTGATGTCTACTTCATAGCCTGAATTGCATATACATTTGTAGCTCCCACGGAGATTTTCACAAATTCCATTTGGGCAAATATCAGGATCTAATGCACATTCGTTTATATCTGCATCACCAAAAAGTTCAAGTCAGTGACATTCTAAAATAAACATCAAATGAACTGCTAAAAAATAACAGTACAATATTTGCCATGACCTTAGGGCTTCTGGGGGGAGAAAGATGTTTCACTTGGAAGAGAAATCTCCATCCCTGTTTTCATTGCAAGGCAGATTCTGAATCAAATCTTACTTCCCTCAGTCCCTGAGAAGAATCCGGTATCTGAGCTGGAAGCACACAAATCCCTATGCCTGGCCCCCTGCACTTCAATCTGCCTCCCATGCCACCATCATTCTGGACACCCTAAAACAAGGTGGCAAAGTCACCTACTTTGAACTTTTGTAGGTTCTATGACCCCCTCACAATTAATCTAAACCATGAATTTGTGTTATTTGCCCCAAATTTCTGTCTTCTCATGCCTTAAGAGCCAGCTTTTGAAAAAGTCTCTACTTTTTTGTTTGTTTTTTGGTACCAGAGATCAAACTCAGGACCTCTTGCTTCCAGGCAGGTGCTTATGCCCCTGAGCTATCTCTCCAGCCCAAAAGTCTCTGCTTCTGCCCTGGTACTCTGGGTATGCCTCTTCTAGACTCCCTGAGGTTGAGCAGCCTTCTGGAAGCCCAGTGGGTCCAGTGACAATCAGACACTGGTGCCTGACTCTTCTGTCCTGCCAGGTTCACCGACTTCTTCTCCAAACCCATTTCACACCTTGGCTGTTCCACCAACTGTTCATCACACACCTCATTACTTATCTTCCTTCATCCTTCAAATACCCTCTTCATCCTTATCTACAGATTATGATGAAATAATCCTGCTGGAGGGCCAGGAGCTCAGCCAGGTCCACTTCTTTCCAGGCTTCTCATCAAATTGTTTTGTTTTATATTAAAATGATCTCTTCTTGGTTCTTATCACTTCTGCTTATACTTGGTGCAATTCTCTTTCACTTTAATTTTGTTTTGTTTTGTTTTTGTGGTACTGAGAATTGAACTCAGGACCTTGTGCTTGCCAAGCAGGCATTTACATCATTGAGCTATATCACTGGCCCAAAAGTGGAGAAAAGATTTTTTTTGGGGGGTGGCAGCTGGCTCAGGCTGCCTTAAGGTAGGTCTAGTAAGGCATGTGGAGCTGGGGATTGAACTTCAGTCCCTTGCACCTGACTACATTTGCATGATAGGCATTTAAACAACTGAGCTAACCCACAGGCCCCCTTTAATTTTCTACATCCCCAATATTTCCCTAGTTCTAGCTCCTACACAGATCTTGTCTCCTCTTCCAATCTAGTCACCTTTACTGCTTGTTACAAAATATAAGGTGACTCCCTAGCACCATCTCATAAAGATAAACTCCCATGGAATTAAAAACATCTCTGAGAGTATAAAGCAATAACAGCTCAAACAGCCCACAATCCCCAAGTGTAGTGAAAATCCAAAGGAGGACCAGACTTTCCTTTCAGGCAGGGGCACCCACAGCTGTCACAGCCATTCTGTCCCTTCCACAGCATACCATCAGCACGCTTGAGAGCCCCAGCCATTCCACCGCCCAGCCCCATATCCACACCCAGCAACCTCAGGACCCACAGGGCCACCACAGTGGCTCTGCCATAGGCACTTCTGGGCCTGCATCAGATACAGCGTGTGACAATGCCAGGGGAGCTGTAGACCACACTGGTGTTGGAAGCCCCAGGAAGGCCCGGGACTGCCCACACATTCTGAAGGCCTTACCCGTGCCTGCCGACGTCATCCCCGGCCCACTGCTGCATAGTGCCTGGTATTCCGCTGCAATAAACACAGATAGTCACTGGTCCCCTTCTTGGCAGAGCAGGCCAATCCTGCCTGGGCTCTGCACACTTCATTTCCTCCAAAGGGTGCGGAACAGAAATAAAGGCAGTAAAGGAAAGGAGGCATCTCCCAGGTTTGGGGGTGACCCCACCCTCTCACTTTTAGGGCTCTGAGCCACGGAGGAAAGTGACTTTGAAGGAACCAGGGCAAGGTTTAGCTATTTCTTCTGCAAAGCACTTTCAGAACAGGTATTTTTCCTATAGCTTGATTCAGTTCACCAGGGAACACTATACACGTGCAGAGAAATGTGCCTGTTATAATGTGGTTTCTTAGCTGTTAATAAAATGTTCTTCTGCCCTCCTGGGAATAATTCTGCTGCTCGGCATGAGCCGCTTCTTCAGTACAATCAACTTCTTAACGGGTTCTCCTTTCTCTCTGCAACTTCCTCAGCTGTGCTCCACGGGAAGAACAGGGCAACCACTTGTGTGCTGAAATGTGCTCATAAAGCTATCGTTCAGGAGGACACTGCACTGGTTACACATGAGAAATCCCCAGGGCACGTGCTGGCTAACTTTAAAACAGATCTTTCTGAAGAAACTGAGATATACAGAGCATGTTCCCCAACCTGCAAGGCAATCATGCTTCTGTTTCCAAAAACCATATAATGTGTTGCCTGTGATTCTAACGAATTTAGATAAATGTAGGCGTGGATGATAAAAATGGAGAACAACTGGAATCAGAACTTTATCTAGGGAAAAGAAACAAAGGTGTCTCCTCAGTTGCCTAGAGTTTCAGACAATATGGCCTTGTGATCACCGGGACTGTGAGGGCCTTGACCTTGGTCTGTCTTATAAACTTGAAGTTTGTGAGGAAATTAATGTATAAGAGGATGATAGTAACAATATGCAACTATAAAGTTATATAGAATCATTTTTGTTAGATGAAATGATATTTGTATATAATTAAAATATATTAAGCATATACCCAACTGCTGAGCCTACATAAAATGATACTTTGTATAGTACTTACTGGGTGAGTAACCAGCGAAAGGACAACTTTCTTCTTTTTAAAAAAAAAATTGATGCTATTTCTTTTACAGAGTTTTGTCTACCTTCTTGTATTTTAATTTTTAACTGGATAATTTCAAAAGTCATCCTTTTAAAAATAATAAACCCTTTAAAATTACACATTAACCTTTACTTCCTTTTAATTCGGGCAGAAATGAAATGCCTGGCTCTTCGAAGCGAGCCAATCCACTAGAACTTCTTGTATCTCATAGTAGGCTATGTCTCACCCTCAATTAACTAGTCATTCAAATCCTTAAACGAGCTAACCGCACAACTGAGAGCTGTGCTGCAGGTGTGGGTGTGGTGTGGGTGTAGGTGGGTGTGGGTCTGACTTGCTGCCCAGCTCTTCCCTTGTGCATGGCTCCCAACTGGAGAAAAAGGCCTTTTCCCTGAGGTTGAATAAAGCCATTTAAGCAGCACACCAAAATCAACATGTGGGCTTGGGAACAAAATTCACAAATGGCCTTCTGAGAAATTTGGAAATATTCAGGTTGTCCAGAAATTATTTGCTTTCACACTGTATGAGCTGTGCTCTGATGGCCAGTGCCCGCAAATGCAGGCACTGTGAGTCCCATAGGCAGGAGGACGGTCACTGTGGTGCAGCCAGCCCTGCCGCTGGCAATGACCCCTGGGTAACACATGGCCAAGGCCGCAGGAGGGCACCGGATGCACCCATAAGGCACTGCGGGCCCGCGCCCACCCACTTCCGCACATGCGCAGATGGCAGCGGGGGGGGGAGGGGCGGCGGCCACCTACCTGAGTTCTGTGCAGGGCACGGCTGGCAGGGCTCCCCAAAGGCATACTCGGTGCTGGCACAGCAGCACTCGGACTTGGTGACAGCGCCGAACAGGGGCTTGACGCACTGGCCTCGCTTGTAGCCCCCGTAGCATGTGCTCCGCATGTGCGTGTCTGCGCAGGAAGACACCACTGTCACCACGCTGTCGCGCACAGGGGAGCACCCCGGCCGCAGTCTAGCAGACTTGTGTGTCCACCGGCCCTGCGCTGAGCTACCTCGGCTGCTCAGTCAAACGCCAAAGCCCATTCGGGGGCTTCCGAGCAGCGGAAGCCGACCGGTAGACTCGGTCAGCTGCCCGGAGACTACGGTGTGCCCTGTTCTCTCTCCCAGACCGACGAGCTCCACCAGCACAACTGCGTCCCTACGGCAGCCAGCCCAGCCTTTTTCTTACCGACACACACGCGCCCATCCAGGCCCACGGCGAGCCCAGGGAAGCATTCGCATCTGTAGGAGCCGTCCGTGTTCACGCAGCGCCCATTCATGCAGATACCAGGGGTCTCACACTCGTTAATGTCTGTGACAGGAAAGGCACAGGTGACTTTTATGCAAGACCATGTCAGACACATCACTGTAACACTTGGAAGTGGGTATGACGACAAATGATACACAGCATCAAAACGCAAACTCAGTGAGATGGGTTCTTGCGTTCTTTTGTATCAGCAGGAGCGGGCAAGAGAACGCAAATGTTGAGTTTTTCATTAAAACCTACTTCAATAATATCCTCACCCCCAAATTTTTTTTATCCCAAATAAGAATCATAAAGGTTAATACAAACTTCAAGCAAGAAGGAAAATGACTGCTCAAAAACAAAGTTTTGTGCAATATATCATGTAGTACTTGTGTTAGAAATCTACCCTGATGATAAACTGTATCTTCAATAAAATAAGGAGCTTTTCCTCTTGGCATTCAACATCTATTGAACTACCCTTGTGATAGTCCTCTGGAAAAATCAGTCTAATATTGAGAGACATGTAGCTGAAGCCCTTAATGAACACCACAGTAAAAGAACAGAAAATTAATGTAAATAAGTTTTATGACTACTTTAAAGCCAGTTAAAGTAAAAGCAACTGGAACTCAGTGAAGAAATTATGCTTTTACAGGGTGACCGGTGTGTCCTTGGGGAGGTCTGGTAAAAGACTTCATTGGACACATACTAAGCATTGTGGCAGTAATTTCCCCTCCTTGATATGGAGAATAAAGAGAGGTATCTGAGCTGTGTTTTGCAAAACATTGAACAACTACAAGTACATCATTTTGTAACAACTCCTTTTACAATGTACAACTAATGTGTGTGACTACTTCCTTTCTTCTGACCTTAAAAGGCCAAATTGCGAGTGAAACACCTCCGTGTTTTACTAAGCTTGTGTTGTTTGGCACAAAATCCATTCAGATGGTCCAAGATTCTGTGCACAGATTGTATTTAAAACAGCAGTTATATTTGAACACAGAGTCTCTAACTAGTTCAGTTATTTTGCTCATTTTTTGTTCCAAATGAGTCCCACAGTAACACAGAGGGGACCATGGTCTAGTCATATATACAGAGGGAGTCCAGGCTGCTAAGACTTCCAGAACATGGCCAGAGAGGCCTTGACTTAATACATCTACAGGTCAAATTAGCCTTATGATTCAGCTTGAACAGTCACGACTCTGTGGGCTCAGAACTAAGTGTTTAGCACTAAGGGAACATCTTGTCTCATGCATAAAAAGACAAAAAGGAAGAAATTCAGCACAAAAAATTACTTGTTCCTTTCCATTAGCCTTACCACCACCGCTTGCCTGGCAAGCGTAGGGTCCTAAGTTCAATCCTTGGTACCGCAAAAAAAAAAAAAAAAAGTTCAATCCTGGTACCACATGGATGACAGTGCGTGGTCTGTGCTCTCTACACTAGAACCAAGTAACACTACAGAACCATGGAGCTCCTTCCACCTCAAGTCAGAATGCTACAGTCAGAGCAAATCAGTGGAATCATCAATACTTTCAAATGAATGAAATAACACATGCATATATAGGACACTATACTGGATATAAAGAAAGCACAGCTTCACCCTGGAGGTCACAGAGTCTTCTGAAACCCACTGCCTGGGCTTGCTGGAGCTGACCAGTGGGCCTGGATCCCCAGCAGTCCTCAACAGTCACTGGAGCCTCAGAGCATGCTCCGTACTGGCCAGAAAGTAAGTGTTCTCACACAAGTCCTGCTCGCAAAGGAGCTTACACATTTCCTGCTATTTTGTTTGGAAACCTCCTTCCCTATCACTCCTTTCCCTTCATTTTCACTTGAGCAGCACTTAATCTGCACAATCTGACACTGTTTTACCTGTCTGATGGTGCAGAATACTGATACGCGCTAATCCCATCATCCCGTATGAGTTCCTACTTAGCACAGTGCTCAAGACTCCAGAAAACTTCTCCTCCCTCAAGATAAGAAAATCCCAGCCATTTCCTCTTGCTTCAGAGAAAGATTTGCACAATATTAAGAGCCACTGGTATAAAGAGCACAGAAAGTATCAGCAACCAACTAAAGACTGGAAGATCTTCTAAGCCTGGAGAAAATATACATCTTGCCAAGGAGACCTGTCTTTGTCTGTCTGGGTCCTTTTTTCCATAACATCTTCACCAAAGCTGTCCATGAGGAGCACCCAGAGAATAGGCCTCATATGACTTTGTCCTTAGTTTTTTACCTACATCCTCTAAATAACCATACACACTGTAGTTCCTTCTGCCTCTGAAGCTATGAATGGAGGTTCTGAGTACAGGATGTTAGAGTAGATTTTCTGGACTCCTTGGGTACATGGTTCTTGAGAAGTCTGGTTCCAACTCAGATCTTGGGCATAGTCACTGTAACCCCTTATATAGCAGGGCACTATGCACAAACTGCTCCCCAGTGGCTCTTTTCAGAACCCCAGTTTTCAACAGCACAAACAAGACTTCCTAATTTTTGCCTCAGTCACCATAGTGGTGAGAGGATTTCGAAAGCTACTCTGTTCAATAATGGCTCTTGCTTTGTGACTCTCTCCTGCTTCATCCTGTGTCCCCTTCTCATTATGTAACTTTTTTTTTTTTTTTACAGTACCAGGGATTGAACTCAGGACCTTGTGCTTGCCAGGCAAGCACTTATTCCACTGAGCTATCTCCCCAGCCCTCATTATGTAACTTGATAAACCTAAATACACTGACCGTGACATTTATCTTGTTTCTGAAGATACTATGATGAGGGAGCTATCACAGCAAAGAAAGGCCTACATTATTTTGTCCAGGTGGAGATGTAAGAGGTGGTGAAAGACAGCCATGTAAAAGCTGAATGGTGGGTGTCCCTGACTAGACAGGGAAGACAGAGCCCAGGTTCTTTAGAAAGATTCCCAATCTGACAGAAGACCATGAGGCCATTGGACCTCTTGGTTTGCTATGTCACAGCTCCTGGGGCTCCTCTAAGGAGGTCCCATGTACTTTTTCTGAAATAAGAACAGCACTGGGGCCTCAGACTACAGCACCCTGGAGGGTTGTGATAGGATGCCCCAACCACAGCAAGGGCTCCTTAACGCAGGAGACCCCATGAGGAAAGGCAGGGAGAGGATGGGCAGATGAGACCTTTGCAGTACCGCCCGTCCGAGGCCAGCTGGAAGCCAGGCTTGCAGATGCACTTGAAGCTGCCATCCTCGTTGATGCACATCCCATTCAGGCACATGTTCCGGATGCTGCACTCATCCATATCTGGAAGGACAGATGGGTTACCAGGCTCAGATGAGGGCGCGGACCAGGGAGCCAACCTGAATGCACATGAGCCTGCATCTCCGACAGCTGAAGGCTAATTTCCATCCAAACTACCTGACATGGCACCAGGCATGTCTAAGCACCACGTGTTTACAAACTGAAGTGTGTTTAAGGACCTGGTTAGCTTATTTAGTTTGTAGATTTATACTATTTCTAGTATGCTTAAATAGGTCACAACTAACTATAAATGTACCTAGGCTAGGTCCTGATCATATAAAATGTGGAAACCAGGAGAAGCTCATGGGTGCTCTGAAGCAAGTTTAGAATAGTGGTAATAAGGGGCTTGGGAGATAGCTCAGAGGCATTAGTGCCTGCCTGACAAGCTCAAGATCCTGAGTTCAATCCCTGGTACTGTAAAAAAAAAAAAAAAAAAGAAAAAGAAAACTAAAAAAAAAAATTTTTTTTTAAATATATATATATTTTAAAATACAAGAGTTGACTACAGAGAATAGCTGACCAGCTGACCTTTGGGGACCCTTAATCTTGGGGACTGAGCATTAAAACCACTGTCACGTTCTCTTCTTTAACATTATGGTGTCTTAGGAGGCTCCTGCTCATGTAGATGTGCCATCTTCGCCCTCTCAGGCTGTGGTCAGACCACAGTTCTTATGACCTTCCCTCCTCCCTCCTTCCCTCTACTCTCCTGCCCCCTTCCCTCCCTCCCTCCCTTCCTCCCACCTTTCTTTGAATTCCACCTCAACCCCAGATCTTGGCACTAAGTCTTTGCCTGCAATCACCAAAGTAACATTCAGCCAAAAATGTATCTAAGAATAATTCTGAAAATTTTGTGAAGTATGAATAGATTCTCAAGGTCCTTTCCCAAGATGTTGGGAAACACAATAAGGATCATTGTTCATTTTCACTAAAGCTCCGTGAAATGGAAATGCACCTGTAACAGTCAGGTAGGGAAACCTGGCTGGGGTGAATGAAAGTGAAGCTTTCCCATGGACAATGAGGAGAGGAGTTCCAGAGCAATGGTGAAACCCTGCTCTCAGGGGACTCTTGGTCAGATTAGAGTATTTATTATTAGGTGGCCATGGTAAATAAGACTACAGGGAACTGCAGAATCCTTGGAGAATATGCTTAGAGTCTGAAAGCACAGAACTAGGAAGGAGAGATGTATGCTGCAGAAACCCATCCTCCCCAGAGCTGTGCCTCTGGCGGGCTCTCCATAGAGCAGATTGCCTGCCGCCCGGCTGTGAAGCAAAGACCTCGGGGTGTAGGGGGAGGCAGGGGGGAGGACTGGCTGCAACACCATAGCAGTGTACACACCAGAGCTCTGAGCTTTGCTGCTATCACCTCCCGCTCCTCACCTTCGCAGTTCTTCCCATCCCGCGTGACATGGAAGCCCGCGTTGCACACACAGTGGAAGCTGCCATCTGTGTTGATGCAGCGACCGTTGTTGCAGATCCTCCCGTTCTGCAAGCACTCATCAATGTCTGTGCCAAAGGGAGGAGAGAAGAAACAGTGCGGTGAGGGGACATGGGGCCATCTTCCAGCACTCTGGGAGGCCAAGGCCGGAGGACCAAAAACTCCGGCCTACTCTGGGCAACTCAGTGACTTAGCGAGGTTCTGTCTTAAAATCAAAAGGTAAGAAGAGCTGTAGCCCAGCACGAAGGCCCACATTCAGTGTCTCATACTGCAATATACTAATGATTAAAACCACTGAAAACTGCTTCACTATGTTCCTTTCTTCCCTTGCTAAGCCATAGCCTTGGCTTTGGGTTGCAATGACTTCCTAAGGTTCTGTGACACGAACTGGGTGCCCAGGACTGCGGCATCAGAAGCACACAGGACAGAAGAAAAAGGCCCACACATCACCTCCAGTCTAACCCAGTTTCTTCAAAGACTTCTTAAATCTCTATTTTGCCAACAAAACAGTCTTGACCACTGTCCTAGTTTACCAGTAGACCATGATTTATACTGAACTATGGCTGGTATCATTCAACTCGTGATTTAAAGGGCAGACCTGTTTTTCATTAAAAAAATTTACACATCTGTGTAACATGTGATGACATCTGCCCACCCCATTGTCCTTTGGAGCCTCCTAACAGGGCAGCTCTAACTCTATCAGAATAGTAAAACAGTAATGTTAAATGGATAAAGTCACTAACTCCCCTGAAAACCAAGAATCACTAGATGAGAACAGGTATACCTTCCTTGTCCAGCTCTGGTCCAAGTACACTTTGACAGTGCACATAGTCTTAGTCTTTGTTTTATAATTTTGTGAATATGCTATTTACCAATAAAATATTGGGAACCATCCCCCACTTTTCCTGCTACATTTCTTCCTGTACTGAAGTGAACAGCAGGGCTTGATAAGGAAGCCTTAAAAGAGAAGGAGAACTCAGATAACCTGCATCTGATTCCTCAGCTACAGGTCTACTCTGCCCTTCCCAGAGCCCTGGTGTATCTATTTCCCTCGGTCTTGAAAGGCTACGAACTGGAGAACACTGAGAGACACAGACTGTCTATACCGCAAGAAAGCATGTCCAGGGCCCAGGTCCAGAAGACAGGCTGTGTAAACCTAGCCGGAGACATCCCTGTGCAGGGCTGGGGTACCTGCACCCTGAGTCTGTGCACTGCCCGCCCGTGCCTGGCCTGGGCTGCACCCTGGTTGTGGGTCAGTCCCTCCATCTGCCCTGAGCCTGCCCTGGGCAATGCTTTGCTTCTGGGCAGCTCCTGCAGTGGTTTCCACGCGAGTCACCGGGCTAGCTGAGGCCGTCTGGGCTTCTCGTCTGTCTGATCTTCATGCCAACAGCGTACAAGCTTCCTCTTTCTCTCTTATTTCTTAATCCTCACTAAAATCTGACTTGCTCCCCACTCCAAAAAACTAGGAAAAGCCACATACTCCTGAGCAGACTGTTTTTTTAGGATTCAGATGTGAAGCCCAAGGTTAAAATAAACAGCAAAGAGTTCATCTTTTTCTCTCCTCACCAATTTCTGAATGCCAGGGCCTTCCCAGGCCTCCTGAAAGCTCCCACCCCAAGTTCTCCTCTGCGTCCCTGTCTGTCTCCTCTGTCCCCTTCTCTCTGGCACTTGAGGTGCCTCTTTTCAGCCAAGGACCCAGCCTCTGGGGCCCTTCAGTGGTACCTTCCACCTCCCAGATATTGTGAGCACATTCCTGGCTTTCCAGCTTGCAATCAGCCAACCCCTACCATGTCCGTTCTGGGGATCCCTCAGTATCAGTGTCTACTGCAGCACAAATTACAGTGGCCGAGAGATAGCACCAATGCAGGGACCCTCAACAGGTGAGTAGGTAAAGCAAGTGTGGCACACACAGACAGATACATCATCCAGCCATGAGCAGCAACGCAACACCAGCTCCCAGGCGACACTGCCATCAGCCACACAGACCTTTAACATTAGGAAGCTAACTGCACACAACTTCACCTGCAACTGCCCTCAGACCCTGCAACCCAGAGAATACTGAAGTCCCCCTGGTTGACAGGTGAAAATCTAACAGACAACAGTGACGAGACAGAAAAAGAAACGAAGGTGAGATGACATGTCCCCTGGCACAGAGGTAGCTTCTAGAGGAATCTGAGTCTTCAGCAGGTTGCATGGTACTGTCTTCAGAGTGACAATAGTTGGAATAAAATGCGAAAGTCAGTGAGATTCGATTACTGTCTCCTGCCATGGCTCATTTCAAGTCTGCTGCAGTCTTCTGAAGCCAAGCCCACCCTGCAGGGACACGTACCTCGGCACTCTGTCCTGGTGAGTGTGCTCTGGTAGCCTGTGCGGCAGTGGCAGGTGTAGGAGCCTGGCGTGTTGACACACTCTCCCCCCGTGCAAGGGTTCTTCTCACACTCGTCCACATCTGCAAGACATGGTATACATTACCGTGAGATCAGAGGCAACAGCTCACGCCCCCATGGCACACAGCTTTCTGCTGCACGTATAAAACATGCTGCTTTTATGGAGCAAGCAGCATAAGGAGAGGATCCTTCCCACTGCGATGCACCGTCTATAGCCCTCGAAGCTTGGTCAAGCACTCAAGCGCATCCTTTTCACGCATCACTTTTCAGAGACAAATTCCAAGCACTCAGCAACTCAGAGCTCCAAGCTAAAAAATCATCTTCTCTTCTGTGAGAAATGGAAGTTACCCATTTAAACACTGATCTAAGAAAATCAAGCAGATGATTTTAATTTCAGAAGTAGCTTCTGGGTGGGATTCTGAGTATCTCTCCATGCTCTGGGTTTCTCAATAAAGAAAGTAGGTCTAGCCATGTCTAAGGCTCCCCTGCTAAGCTCCGTTAACAATGACAGAACAAAGCAAGAAGCAACACCTGATCAAAGGGCTCTTTGCACCCACCATGGAGTCCACCATGGCACTCTAATGCCTGGAGTGACCAGTATCAGAAGTGGTGAACAGGTTTCTAATCTCCTGTGTGTGAAGACCAGAACCCAGCGTCAGTGGAGACAACCTACCTGTCCATGCATGCCTCAGGAGCAGAAGCACTCCCCACCCTGAGCTACATGCTCCCTCTCCGCCCTAGCTCCAAGAACTTCTAGAAGGAGTGTTCAGATCACCAGGAAATGAAACAGCTTGAGAAAGCATGAACCGATTCCTAATGACAGAATTGGAATTTATAATGGAACTGACTCAGGGATGAATTTATTTTTTCAAAACAAAGCAAATGGCCACTGACTGTTTTTGTTCAGTCCAATGAGTGCAAGTCTTCTTTTCAATAGCTTACAAGACGTGTCAACAACATGAGGCTTCTTTCTTCAGTTGTTGATAGATAACTATGCAAAGCTGGTAAGTTACCCTACTTAAGCTCAGTAAAAAGTGCAAAATGTCATAGAATGGATCAGGCTTTTATAATGTAGTGGTCAGGCTTTCAGTAAAATGACTTAGGTTGGAGTTACCAGCAAGCTCTGGATATATTTTATGATGAGTTTAATGTCAGTCACTGCACTAGACAGACCAAAGCTTCCTAAATATGTTTATATCCTAATTGTAGAACCAAGGAATATATTATAATAGTAAAAGGGAATTTGAAGTTGCAGATGGAATTAATACTGTCTTTGAAATGGAAAAGCTCTTATATTGTTGGAGTGGACTGATTTAATCCCAGAGGCTTCTAAATGGGCAACAGAGAAAATTCCAGGCAGATAGAAATTCAGGAGATGCTACAATGCTGGCTGCAAAGCCAAAAGGCTCACAAGGCCCTACTAGAAGCACATGATAAAAAAAAAAAAAGTAGGTCTAGCCACATCTAAGGCTCCCCTGCTACACTCTGTTAAGCAGAGGGAGCTTCTAGCACCTACAAAAAGCAAAGAAATACATGCTTCCTGAGCTTCCCAAATGAACTGTCCAGCCAGCAAGTGGGGTTTAGACCACTCAAATCTGCATGCGGCACTAAGCAGGGAACTGGAAGATAACACCCATTTGTCTTGTTTTCAGCCACTAAGTTCCCAGAGAGCTATTGCAAGAGCAGTACAAAGCCCAGCGTGCTCAGGGCACAGAACCCCAGGAGCCTCCTGGCCTGAGCGGCCGGCCACATACCGATGCACTCCCCCCGGAGGTCCAGCTGGAAGCCTTTGTTGCACTCGCACCTGTAGCTGCCCGGCGTGGGGATGCAGCGTCCATTCTGGCACAGGTAGCGGACCAGCTGGCAGTAATCGGTGGTGATGTTGAATGGCACCACCACTGGAAGAACAACAGGGAGTCCTATGAACAGCACGGGTGATGCCAGCCGCTTCCACCAGTACTGGGTCTGGCAGTAAGGGGCAAGGTGAGGGTGGCAAGGGAGGAGGACATCCTGCAGCCAAAGGCCACCTGAGAGGCGCACCTGCACAGCGTACATCTCTGGAGCTGTGTGCTCTGTGGCCCTGGTGCTGCCTGTCCTGACCCGCTCACGACTACGCTATCAAGCTGGCAGTTTGTGGGAATGACACAGATAGCGAGATGTTGGTAGTTATCTACGTGTAGAGGTGCTTCACATGTGATATCAGCTGCGGAATCACTGCACATCTCCTCTACTGTTAATTCATCCTCTGGCTTAGAGTTCAACCCCTTCCCACAACCCTCTCACCGCTGGCTGAAAACACCAGTAACAAAATGACATAAATCCCTGGAAAAGGCTTCCATTTTTATCTTTGCAACAGGAAAATTGGACCACTTGTATATAATGCTACATAAGCTAAACATTTAATGTCGCCATCCGCAAACTTGTATAATGAATAAAGAAGCAAAGGCAAACAAACATGCTAACCTGGTTAATTCACGGAAAATGACTAGAGTGCTTCTGAATTCTTACTTGATGGCTCTCGGGATGGATATGGATACTCCACCGGTGGCCGGGGTACTGGAACGCCAGGTCCAGGAGGAAAGCCAGGGATGACCGGCTGGATAGGAGGAAGGGGACCGAGGGGTGGAGGGGGGTATTCTGGCCTCCCAGGAATCACCATCGGGACGGAGCACAGCTTGTTGAAATCCTCTGGAAAAACACAACATACCACAATCAGCTGAGCTATAACTGAAATCACAGACCCGCTAAAATCTTTCATAAGAAATCTGTGAGTAAATAGGGCCTTTCAGGAACATGGGCTAACTAGAGAAAATCAAAACAAAAACAAAAAGCCTGACTGACTTCATTCCATGTTTAATGCCTTACCATAATAACCAAGGCTCTCAAGAGTAGGTGTCGCATGTTTGTCCCCCAGCCCTGAAGTCTTTACCTATATGAAAATCAAGGCCACTTTCTCCACCCAGTCCTACTTACAGATTCCACAGGGCTCTAACAGCTGTGATTTAAGTTGCACATGTGTCACAAGCCTGTGATCCCTGCACCCTGGGAGGCTGATGCAGGAAGATCCCATCTGAGCCCAGCCTGAGCAAATCAGTGCTATAGGGATACCATGTCTCAGAATCAAAAGGACTGGGTATGTACCTCCGTGGGACACCGTTGGGTGTCTCCAGCAAGGGCGGGATGTGATCAGAAGAACATTTACAGAAGAAGATCACCCTGGCTGACAAGCAGAATGCACTGGAGGGGACCAAGGAATTTGCAGGCATCCAAGGGTTGCAATGGAGAGCCGCAGTGGAGTTGGGAAGGAAGAGGCAGATTCCCAGGCAGAGTAAGTAGAGAGTGCTCGCCAAGGGAGATAGCACCAGAGCAGAGGGGGCAGGAATAAGACTGACCTCCAGCTCTTTTGGTTTCTGGTTGACCAGGTGGGCAGATGTTGTCCTTTAGTAAGAGGAAAACTGTCATGGAAGCAGGGTTGGTGGCTAGAAGCCAAGTGCCACCTTGAATGCCTGAGTTTTGAGATGTCACACGGCAGAGGCAGATGACAGTGTGAAGTCCAGGGAGAAGGGAATGTAAGCTCTGGTGTTCTCAGTGGAGAGGTGGTATTTAAAGTCATGGGGATGGGTGGACCCAACTAAGGACAGGATGGCAAAGAGAAAGCAGCATGTGCAGAGCCCTGAGGACGGTGACAGCAGAATCGGAGAAGTGGCTCACAGAGTAAGAGGGGACTCTGGGCTGGGGGGCTGGTGCTGATGCTACAATGCCCGTCTCCCAAAGAGTACATGTCAGCGGCCCTGCCCACGGCCCCACCACTGTATATGTGTGACCGACTGCTGTTTCTCACACACCTGGGCCTTCATTGGCCTAGATCTTCTTCAGTTGTGTGGCATGTCTTCTCTGGGCTTCTTCCTTAAAAGGTATTTTTAAATAGCATCCTATTTGCACAGAACATATTCACTTTACTTGTTTCCATGTTTCCTACAAATAGCCTCTGTTTGTCATAGCAGCTTTGTATAAACAAATGAGACATGTACTGTCTAAACTTTTCTTTTCTTGTGCCAGAGTATTGAATATTTTCTTATCACAGCCACAATGATTGTCGCCTAGTTGCTTTCTATACTATTTCAGCCATGAGTAGAAATCATGCTGTGGTTTTCTCTGTCTTAACAAATTCTAAGACATAGTCACGGAAGTTAATGAACTTCGTACATGATGCAGCCTCACGGGACATGGACAGTTTCGTCTATTGTTGCCTGCTGGCCTGTTTCTGTAACTCCTTTTGTCACATTTTACATTTCCAGCTCAGCTCAGTGTGTTTTCCAATACTACTCTTTAATTAACTTTAACTACAACCTATCTGGACTTACAACGCACAGAGATGCTGTAGCACCCAAATGTGCTTGGAATGGATTTCTAGGTTGTTTGCATCTCCCTGCCCAAGGGTGTTACAATCCCTTTTGCCAAACTCCAGCTCTCCTGAGAGAGGTGTTACCTAACCATGCCAATCCATCACCGGGGCCCCTGCTTTGGCCAAATTTCTTCCACTGAGGCAGTGTGCTCCTTGAAGTTAAGAGCGTACATAGCTAATAACTAACTCTCATTCTTGGCCCAGCTGTGACCCTTACACATAAGAGGATTTCAAGGGCTGTGTGCTAGATTTCATTGAATGGCAACTATACTAAGGCACTTGCTTTCTTTCCAAGCACTTATAAGTATCTGTATGTCCTTTCCTTTGTAATTCTTTCTGAATTTGTATGAGAGAATTTGGGAGGCTTACCAGCATCTGTGCGAATGAGGTGGTATATTACATAAAGAATGCCATTAAATTTGTCTTAAGTCTCTAGGAAAGTGTAGCACCCTGGATTCTACATGCCTTCTTTCTGTCTACAGATTCATAATTTCCCCATGAGACCCTTGAAATCCAGGCTCAGCAACAGGGACCCACTTGCTTAAACTGATTCTCTTTCCAGGTTCCTTTAGTCCAGACATGGTGCTGATTTGTTTTAAAAGAGCCAAAAGCTGACTGGTCTAAAATAGTTCCTGTTTACACAGACAGCAAATCAGACAAAACAGAGGACACGCTGCATCTTACAGTCTGAAGATGATATTGCTTCATAAACTCACACGTTCAGTTCTCAGTGATAAGTGGAACATTTTGTAATGTTTTATTAGTACATGTTCTTTATTAGTGGATGATGTTTACACCTGGCTTAGGGAGTAGCCACCTGTACTTACTGCCTCTTTATTTTTTCCATTCCTTGTCCCTTATTTGTCCCCCTCACTCCATGTCATGATATCCTCCCCCATTGTTATTTTAGCTCATGTTTGCGACACCTGACAATCACATTCACTGTGGGTAGTTCATGCATGTACATGACGTGACATCTTTTACCCTCCCTTCCCCGCCTCCCACAACCCCCACCCTTGGTATCTTGCTCCCCTTCCCATATGCAAGACATCTATCTCTGTTTACTTTTAGCAGACTTTTCTTTTCCCCCTTACTATATTTGTGTTTTGGATTTCTCATATGAGAGAAATGTTGCATTTCAGCTCATTTGTCTGATTTGGTAAAGAGAAACTTGACAGTGACATCCAAGAGCTGGTCTCTCACCCCTGAGAATGGGCCATTTCTTCCCTGTAATCACACACTCAAGTTTTTACCACTGCATTTATCCACTGCCTTTCCTAAATGGCCCAAAATTTAAGCATGCATTTCAGCAATCAGATTACAGAGACCCAAACTCAGCCTTCAGTTAGAACTCGTGGGGAAAACGGTACTAAATGTGTCATTCACCAGGCCTGAATATCTCTATCCATATGACTTTGTTAACTTCTGTGGAGGTATCAGGTCGTGTGAGACATACAGGATTACAAGACAAACAAGGTCTATCAGCTATTGAGAAAAAACACAAACACACGTGGGTATGAAAGAGAGAAGTGTGGACTTGGGCCACAGCAGAAGTGCACCAGAGCTGCTAGACCATGTGGAAGAATGCTCTCAGTGACATTAATTTTGGGACCTCCCTGGAGCAGGTGGTTAGGTTTGAGGAGGTCCCTAACACTCAGGAGAATGACAACAAGCAAGGCTGGTGAGAGGAGGGGCCAGGCCTGAGGACCAGAACCAAGCAGGAGCTTAGAAGAATAAAAGAGACTATGTTCAGAAATACTCAGGGTGAATTCAAAGGAAACTCCATCATATAATTAGAAAATCAAGCTACTGTAAGGAACAATTAAAAGATGGACAGGGATTCAGTATAGAGACTCCAAGTGCTCTGCTCAGTGATAGCGTTCTCCTTGCAGTGAAAGGCATGATGTGGACCACTGAGGAGGCTTGAGTTCATGTATCCCGAGGAAACTGTTCTAGACATTCTCCTTTCCATCTTCCCTGGGCATCGTTTTTAAATTGAGCTTTAGATGAGTGAGTCTTTAGGGCACCTGAACCCACTGGGAGGCTGCAGCGATAGTTTAGGGTACAGGAAAATAAGCATTGTGGAAAATGAAAAGAATATGACAGATACAAGAGAAGTTGTGAAGGAAAAAGTTCCATAAGTCTTGGAAACAGGGGAGTACAAAGTTTCAAGCATAGGGAAGGAGGAAACGCATGGTCTGGGAGAGCAAGGCTTTCCCTTGTGGAGCCTGTGAGTACCGTAGAAGAGACAGCACTTACACTGGAATCAGAGAGCACAAGAGCTGCTGGAAGGGCCACTACGCAGCGAGTGCTAGCAAGCTCAGCAGGAAACGGAAGCTAGCAGCAGGATGCTTCTGCCTAGGTCTCTCCTGTGAGGAAACTTCTGGCAGATGTCATTGCCTCTGCTGCCTGGGATCTGGCACACAGAACATGTCCCCTTGTACCGCATGCACCTGCAAGGGCTGGACAGGCTACCCCAGACCGCTTACCTGTTGCTCTGATGGGACACATCTCGGGTGCGACAGTGACACTAGGGGCCCAGCACCTGCCGACATCACAGCAGCACTGCATCTTGGTAATGGACTGGGGCAGCTGGTTGGAGCAGCGGCCATTTGCCAGAGCCGTGTAACAGTACCCTGGGCGCACGTCTGAGGGGTGGAGAGACACATAGGCATCCAGTGAGACCCTCTCTGTGGTGACTCCCCCAACCTCAGCACCTCCCTGCATGTGCGAAGTGGCGGCAGGATGAAGTCACACATCTGTGCTCTGGAAAGGGGAGGTGCGAGGCTGGGGGGTGGGATACAGTGGTCAGTCAGCAACCTGGCTGCACACCTCTGCCCCAGCCCCAGGCCCTGGTGCACCTGGTCCAAGCTGCCCATTCTGTATCCGAAGTGGGAACGAAAGATTAAAATCGCATGCGCCATGGCAACAGCAAGACTCCAAATCCCACCGGTGGTGATAGTTAATGACTTAAATACACATCTGTATGGGAGGGATTTGGGCTGTCCTTGTCATCAAACTACTTAATTAGAACCGCGGTAGGCAAATATTTAAGTAAATCTATTTTAAAACAACACTGACTCTGTGCTACAACCCGTATATCTAAAGCTCATTCTTATTTTTCAGAGCTGAAACTATCAATCAGATTCATGAGACATTTTTTTTAAGGAATGAGCTACTTTATAATCAAATACAATGCTATGAATAAAGATTATCTCTCCTCCCAGGGCCTTAGAAGAGTTTTTGCAAGGCTCTGAGTATTTACACGTTCAGAATACAGACAACGCTAAACCCTCAGTTCTACGAGACACAGCAGTTCTAGAAAGGTTATCAGCAAAGCAATTCAGTGAAACACACTTCCATGTATCACGTTTTTGCTATTACAGAATATGCCTGTTTGGCATAGTAACTAGCTGAGGCCATTCAGAAAGAGCACGTGACCTAGGAAAAGCATTGAGATTTATTTATTTATTTATTTATTTATTTATTTATTTATTTATTTATTTATTGGTACCAGGGATCAAACTTTGGACCTTGCACTTGCCAAGCAGGTGCTTAACCTACCGAGCTATCTCCTCAGCCCCAAACATATTATTTTTATAGGTTATTATTATTTTGGGGGGGGCAGAATCGGGGATTGAACTCAGGCCCTTGTGCTTGCGAGGCAAGTACTTATTCTACTGAGCTATCTCCCCAGCCCCAGGAAAAGCACTTGAGATGTCACTGTGAAACAGGTTGGGCAGGTAGCAGATATGAAGCATCTCCATCTACCTGACAGATGCTGGCACTGCACCCCTCTTCCAATACAATTCATCTCCATATAGCCTATCTAAAATATAGCTTGAATATTTTAAATATGCTGGTCACATAAAAGAATATATGCAGTAAATCCTTTCAGAAAGTGAGAGATGTATTTACACTTAAAAACATCTAGCCATGTTTCCTTCACATCTGAATATTAAACATTAAATTCATTCACAGAGGTTAGTCTCATAATTACCATTTACATCATGCTTAAGAACAAAGTCTTCAAATCTTGAGAGTTTTAATAAACAAAAGTAAGTCTATTTTAGAAAAAGTTAAATTCTACAATCTCAAGTGAAAAAGGCTAAGAGATGCAGACGATAACAGAAAATCATGAGTCAGTTTTACAGATACAAGATTATTCCAGAAAGTGGTTAAAACCAGCAGCAAGTGCAAATGCATGCTCCAGTGTGTGTGTGTGTGTGTGTGTGTGTGTGTGTGTGTGTGTGTACGGTTTTCCATTTCCGGACCCTTGATCAGATTAATAGTCTCAGCACAGGGTCAGAACAAGTTTTATTTCAGTCTGGTCCAGGACAAATGTCTAGAGAGGTTACAGACAAGTACTCTCTGTAAAGCCTCAGCCCCATGAAGACGGAAGCTCCTGCTTCCCGCTTGCAGTGCCTTCCAGCCACTAATACCTTCCATACCCATTTAGTCAATATTTTGAGCACAGAAACCAGAGGCTGCGGAGAACAGGAGGAGCCACTTGCAACTGGGCTATAGCCCAGCTTCAGATGAATTTGGTAGTCAAAACCCAGGGCAAACACTTGACAAAACTATGTGATTTATATATACAATTTTCAGCATGGGCTATCTTTCAAGGCAAAACTGGGACGTCGCCTGCCAATGCTAAGTTCTTAATGGGCTAATGTCTATCATCCTGCAAATGAAGTATGATGCTACAGTACTGCCCATCTGGCTGGCTGCTGTGATAAATGAGTGGGCCAGAGATGCCTGATCAAGATCATGACTATTGGGGCTGAAACAATGACAAGCTGCATTTGGGTTACTGGCAGTTTCTGATTTACAAGTGGCACCTTCCCATACCAAGGTCATTTTGCATTTCTTTTTGTTGTTGTTGGGGGGGAGTGGTGGAGGAAAAACTTTGCTTTAAAAAATACATATGTATATAATTTGTAATTTTAAAGAAAATCTATAAGTTAAGAAGGAAAGGGAAAACTGAATCCAGGGACTGTGTGCAGGACCTGTGCCCCAAGAGACACAGCCAGAAGCCCACCATTTCCTTGCACAGTAGAGCTATGGTCAGGAGAGGGTGTGGGGCTGAGGCTGGACCATTTTGCACAAGTGTAAGCGGTAGTTTTAGGATAACCTGAAATTCACAGGAGTCCTGGCCAAGACTGTCAGGGACTAGAGGACATAAGGAGAAGCAGGGGGAGCCAGAGAATCTTTATCTTAAGTCCATCTTGGCCATGACATCTGGTAGAAAAGGAACGAGGAACTTTACTCCTTTCCTCTCTTGGGAATTATGTGACCCTGACTCACAGAACTCAGATATCCCATGATACCAAAATAAATATTGATATTATCAGGCCACCCTAGACCCCTCCTAGCCCATCATTGACACTATTGGATCCAATCAGGACCCAGATACTATGAGGTCCATGTTGGGAGCAGGACTTCCTAAGGCACCTCTGACTTGAAGATATGAGATATTATCAGTGTGAAAGGAAAACACCGCATGACAAACGACCACGTAGCAAAGGAAAATCCCAGAAAATAAATGGCATCACAAAAGCTTAGAAGACAAATGGAGCCCTGGACTGGGAGAGTCTGACAGTCAGAGGGTAATGGTGGGAAACTTATAAGAAACGTAGAAAGAAGATACCATGGACTACAGTATACATGTAGACATTTCTATTGGTTTTTCTATTGGAATCCAAGTAACCAACTTACAAGCATCCTTGGCACTGTAGTTTAGACATAAAATGCTCTCCTCCAAAAGGCTCCATCCTCAGGGGTGAGGACTGCAGATGGGGCTCTGACTTCATTGGTGGATGAGTCCACTGAGATCATGATTGGATGGCACTTGGGGAAACTGATGGCAGCTTAGGAAGAGGGGTCCCGACTGACAGGAGTGGATCCTTGGGGCCGACCTTGGGGGCCATACTCGGACCCTGTTGTTATCCTCTTGGATTTGCTTCCTGCAGTCTCTACCTGCTGTCGGCCACCATGAGCTCTGGCACACAGCATGTGCCCCACAAGGATGCCCTGATTTTCTAAAGCCCAAAAGCAGCAAAGCCAGGTACCTGGGAACTATAACCCCTGAGGCCCGGAGCGCAGAGCTCCCTTTCCTCCCTTAGGTTGACTTCCTTGAGGGTTTGGTCAGAATGGCAAGCAGCTCACACACTTGGTTGGTCTATGAGCTGGGGACTATTTGTATTTTGGGGGTTCTCTGTGGTTGGAGAGAAATTTGAGTGTTAGGAAAGGCATAAATGTTCCTTGGATTGTTTTCTATAGCAAATTGCTCCTTATGGGTTCAGTAAGATCCCAGGGAAGAAACTGCTTGGCCAGGGATGGGGCAAGACAGCTAACTGCTCCTGGTGTTCCTAGGAGAGGTCTGGACTACCCACTTGGCCCATGATAGACTCCCTCTCTAAGATCCTGCTTTACACACTGAACTGAATCATTCATCTCACCTCTGTATACGTCGCTTCTTCCCATCTACAATATGGGTTTAACTATTAAATCATTTAATTTATAGAGCCCATGACTAGGAGGTGAGTTATGAATCTTAGTTCCTCTCCTCCTTCCTTTGTAAAAGGTCAGTACATGCTCATACTAGGCTTTTGTTGTTTCACTGTCTCTTGCCATGCTGGGGACTGAACTCAGGGCCTTTGCACTGAGCTATATTTCTAGCCCTTTTGTTCATTTTTAAAATTTCAAGGTAGGGTCTCCCAGGCTACACTCAAACTTGTGTCCCTCCAGCCTCAGCCTTCCAGAACACTAGGATTAACAGGCACGTGTCACCACATAGGACCAATAAACACATATCTGGTAAAGGGTAGTTTTAAGTGGAAACACTTTGATGTGTAAATGTGTGTTAGTCCTCTTAATGCAGTTTGGAGGCTGTCTCTGAGGGCTGACCTATAGTCAGATTAGAAAAGTGCCTGTACCTTTGCTGACCCTGCTCCCTGGAGGCCACATGCTCCAGGGAGCAGTTTGGGAAGAAGAGGTATTGCATAGTGTGAATCACAGTTCTCATTCTCTCTCTAGTTCAAGTGTCCAGAAAAGATTAGGCAACCTGTCTACCGGGGTTTCTAAGGAAATTCTGGATATGTCTCCTCACCAGTTGTGCTTATTCAAATGTCAACTCCAACAGATCACATGTGTGACTAAGTAAAATGGAATTCTGAACTTCACACACAACTCGGTCTTGTTCTTAAACTCTGGTGAAACCACAGACCAGAAACAAACCCCAAAGCCACAGCATTCATCCTTCCCCGAAGCAGTGTGCTACAGGCTCCCTAGATTTCCCTAGCAGTATCAAAGCCTGCTCATTTTGATGTTAAATGCTTACTGAGAGAGCTTGGCACACGGGAGAAGGCAAGCTAGCAGCTTGAGGGGAGCGGGGAGTGGGGAGCAGTCACTCACCCTCACAGAGAGCTAGCCACCTGGCTGGGGAGATAAAACATGGGAGCCAGATGGCCTTCTCTGGGAGCCACACAGGCTTCCCTCCTGCGTGCCGGGAGACCCATGTCCCTGGATAAAGGAGCTTTTGAAGTCAACTGCCTGGGACTCTCCAAAGATACAGAAAGGGGACTTAAGTGGGGAAGAAGGGTGTTCTCAGGGCTATGACCAGTGTGACCGAGGCAGGAGGGTCTCAGAGGAATGGGCCACTTGGGAGGAAGGTGGAACCACTGCCAGGTCACTGACTTGATTGACAGTGAGGCTCCACGGCAATCAGACTATGCCGTCTGTGAATAGAATTTCACTCTAGAATGCCAGGCATGGAAGGAAGCCTTAGCAGGCGTGAAGTCCAGCAGTTGTCAAGACTATTTTTTAAGCAGCAGCTTACTTCACTGATACCTTACATGAAAACCTGAGACCAGTTATGAGAAGAATGACCATGCTTAGCACGTCTGTAGGGGCGGGGACAGGAATCATCCTCCTGTCACTGTCTCCAGCCCCATCTCCAACCTCAGCAGCCCCGGAAGGCTCCACAGATTGAATCATGTGTTCCCAAGCCCTAGTGGAAAACCACCAGAGATTTTTAAGCAACAATGTTATTTAATCAAAATGCTATTTTAGAGAGATTAGTCTGACAAGATGGACTGTAGAGAAGCCAGGAAGGCAGGAAACAATGAAAAGGTCATGGTGAGACTTCAGACCTAAGGTAACAGACCCTGAGGAACGAGTGGAGGTGGGAGGCCTGGGAGTGAGGTCAAAGTTGACTATGACATTGCACTGTTAACTTGGCCTCCACAGCCTCAAAGCCCTCCTCTTCTTTTACAGAGCCAACAAACTCCAAAACAAAACCGGAAATGCCACTGCTCTTAAAGAGGGCGCTCAGCTGATCCATACACTTCCATAAATGTACGTTTCTTCTTTGAGGCGCACATATGTGCCCTCTTAACAAACTTATTTTGAAAGATGTTCATGGTGGATCTGACATACGCACCACGCAGGCTATATGTAATTAAACCTACCTATGCATCTGGTTCCGTCAGGAGAGGTGTAAAATCCAGGGGGACATTTGCAAAAGTAACTGCTGACAGTGTTCGTACATTCACCCCCATCACAGATTCCGGGAATGGTGCTGCATTCATCAATATCTGGAACACAGAGAAGAGTCTCGGTATTTGTGGGACACAGCATAAAACTGTTCCTCATTGAAGATTCTGAGGTGGTACACACAATCATGTCCCGGGAAATAGCCATCTGTCCAAGAATGAAAGCAGCGAGAACAACCGTGCATTCAAGAGGGAGTACTTCTTGCTGCGTGCACTTGGCCAAGAAGTTTGCTACATTCAAGAGATCACGCCAAAATAAACTCATCCAATCTTTAGAATCCAAAAGTGTGTAGAGCTATTTCACCAAGTATCTATAGCGTGCTACCATTCCCAATGTCACTTACTTTGGTGTGTTGTTTTCTCTGTTAGGTCCATGTTTTGCACTGAATTAAACTTCTACTAGTTCTTTTGTATGCTACCCCATTTCCTGTATTTCTTTTCAACCTGATTTTCCACAAAGCAGGTGTAGAGACCATTGTGTTGGCCAAGAGTTACTGGACTGGGATGAGCAAATGGGCAGGAGTGTGTGGGCTTGGATCTCGCCCCCTCACCCAAGCCTCAGTTGGGTTTCTGTGGCTGGCTCACAGCAGGCCCAGGGAGCTGCAGTGCCCTCAGTCCCTCTGCCATCATGGGAAGGTTGGGCGCAGGGAGTGGGGAGGCTGTGAGTAGCTGTGTTGGCTCTCCACCTCTTCTGGGATGGCCTGAGCTGCAGAATCCTCCCTAGTGACCCCCACCTCTAATGACAAGCCTTGGGACGATGACCTGGTCCTCTGGCCAGGGGGCCAGCTCTGAAGGCCACTCCACACTTCACCCTTTCCCTCTGCCTATGGGGCTTCCTTCCCCCTTCCTTTCCTCTGGTCCCTGTGACCTCTCCTAAATACCCTGAATGCTTCGGTGGCCAAGGTTGGAGTCAGCCCTCCCAGCCTGAGGCCACTGGTCTCCAAGGAAGCAATAAACATTCCTTAGGACAAATGTGACCACTTCCTCTAAGGAGAGCTTGGCAAAAGTCAAACACACCCACGAACAAGTGCCAGAAAGGGGCACCAGAAGGGGAGAGGAGAAATTGAGAACTTCCTGCTTTGGCTAGAAGTGGACTCAGGCCTGGGGAAGTCCACATGGCCTTCTTCCCAAGACAAGCAAGTAGGGCTGCTCACACTGAGCCAGGGAGAGGCGCCATTAACCCCAGCCTCTGGGAGCACACAACAGCTGGGGCAATGCTGCTGAAACTCAGAGACCTATGACCAAACTGGAGCATCTTCAAAACTGGGTTCTAACCGGATGGGACTTGAGTCTATTTTACTTCTGCTAACTCTTTTAGTCCAAAAGGCAGCAAGGACATGGTTTACATGCTGTTTAAACATAATCACTGCTCTGAGCTAGACAAGAGGCTAAAACAAACAGCATTTCATTGCTTATCTTAGAGTCAACACTAATGTAGCCAGCTGTGCCATTGAGAGCCAGTGTAATGGCAAAGATGCATACCATATTCCAATAGATAAGAGAAGCAGCCAGGCAACGAAACCTCCAGGGGCAGAATTTAAGACCCCAGAACTGGCACAAGAGCTCAAAGGCACTTTTTAAGGCAGCTCTTGAAAATGGTTCCTCTTGTATTTCCCAAGCCTTTCAAATACCTAACGCATCGAATAAGTGTATTAAAGAGCCTATAATATCAAAACCTCACCTGATGACAGAGGAAGATACAATCCTAAGGCAAAAGTATAAAGAAGATTGTACTTTTCTCAGAGTGTCCCTCTACATTAATTCCAGAGTCACAGAACATCTCTGAAAAACATGCCAGGGAGCAGTGTCTACTAGAAAAATATGTTTTCAACCTATTAAGATAAATGACAGCTGCCATCCTTATAAGTACTCCTTAGCATGCATGAATATTGAAAGAGGTTAAATGACTTTGTATGTAGCAGAGGAAGTTACTGGCAAAACCGAACTAATTTTGGCAGCAAGGGGAGACTGTCTTTCACATGCCAGCTAGATTAGACTGGAAGCCTTTGAAATATCCTAAGGACAGGAACACCAATGGCCATTCTCCTGGCAGCTGAGGGGCAGAAACACTGCTGTTGAGTCACCTGGTCCCCACCATGGGACCATGGGACCTGACTTCCACAAGTCGCTGCCCACGCATCTCTCCCTCATTACACTAAAACCCTCAGAAAACTGACAGGAGCAAATTGTGAAATGAGCACAGAGGCCCCAGGGCTGGCAGGGCTGGGGAGCGCTACCTAGCTAACACCCCACAAAGGCCAACAGGCAGGGTGCATCATCATTGTACACACCAGAGGAACCAGGGCAAATGATTCTATGTGCAGGGGCATCAGCAGCCCTGAATCACTCAAAGAGCCCTCGCTGGTGACTCGCCCTCTTCCTGCTGGCACTTATGGCCTTTGATCTTAATGACCACCTTGCTTCTTGGCCCCCTGCTCCCAGACAATGGCAGGAGGAGCTGTGACCTCAGAAATGCTGAGAGCAGAGGGCCAGGATGAAGAATGAGAGGACCAGTTACACACTGGCAGTCATTCACACCAGTGCACGACTTCTCCAAGCTCTTGCCACTCTATGTCTTTCGCCTGCTAACAGAGCCTCTGGAATCCAAGAGATGAAATAATCCGGCCTCTGTAAGCCCCTTGTAGCTAACACTGGTGAGACAACAGCATGGGGTTTTCAGGTTCTGAGCACCTCTCCTTGTCTCCCCAAGACGGCAGGAGGGCATAGCAGAGCCACCAGGAAGTACGCATCCCCTGGTGGATCTCAAAGGGTCCCTGAGAAGCACAGGCAGCAGGTTCCCTCCCTGCCAGCTGCACTGGACTCTTGCTCCCTCTTGCTCCTCCTCATGCTCTGTCTCTCTAGTCCTCTGGATGTTCTTCCCATCCTAGACCTCAGCCTCTTGCTCTCGGGGACATCTGAGGTCACAAAAGTGTAGCCCAAATGGTGGGGCTGGGAAAAGCTTTCCTGCATCACACTCTTCACCCATCGCATTGCATAGCTGTAGCAGCTCAGAGATGGTGACTACTGTGTCTAAGATGACAGAGAGGGCTAGAGCCACCGAGGGTAGGGCCAGGCTGGCCTCGTACCTCAGGGCTCTTTTGCCTACTGAAGCAGTTGTCTCAAGCTGTAAGAATCATGACTGGCAGCCAGCCGCAGGGGAGGCAACGGGTTAAGCACCCCAAGAACTCTCCTTGGCATCCCACAGGATAAGAACTCCTAACAGCAAGGAGGCATCAGGTAAACACACCGTTATTTTGGAAAGGAGAAGTCCTGAGGCTTTTGGCTCACAGATGAGGGAGGCCATGGACTTAAGAGCCACATTTTTGAAAAGCCTTATGCATCATGCAGTGCTAGTCTAATTGCTAAAGTCTGGCTTGACAATCTAAATCCCAAAATATTAGTGGTTAATTAGGAATCCAAGAGATTTCTTCCAGAAATAAAAATTTAATCCCTTAATTACACTTTTTATTTCTTAATTTCCTCCCACAGTACCCTATGCAAATATGGACTTGGTTTCCAAAAGGAAAAGGCTCATGTGTCCTTTCAGTGCATGCACTCCAATCACCAGAAAAATCAGCAAGGAGGCAGGCATGAGCGCCACTTCCCCTCCACCCAAATCTCAGCTATAAATCTCAGATGTCTGAGGATCTTACAGGTATGCTTTTAATGATTTTTATCCAATTGCTTTGGGTTGTTCACTTATATTTAAAATATGCCTACTCTGCATATTTCCCTTTACTCACAGGGAAACCTTGGTCTAAACATTGTATTTATTTAGGTTTTGGGAAGAGGAAAAAATTGTCAAGAGGAGGTGAGGCGTCTGATGAAGGAAACCAACCTGAACAGCTGAGCTCTGGACCATTTACAAGATGGAGCAGACTGAACCAGAACTTTTCATAATTACTATTATAAAATACCCTCTTTCTTCTCTGAGTCAAGAGGGAGATCTGTTTAAGAAGACATGCATTAATTAAAGCATTAATTAAATTAAAGCATTAATTTGTTTGATCTCTTTTTCTCAATTATTTGTACTTTTTCTCTTTCTTAATTTCTTACACATTTTTTTCTTTCTTCTTCCAATTTTACATGCATATATCTCATAATATGAGCAACTGGTTGGAAGACAACATTATGTATTACAACAAATACTATGAAATTCATAGTACTTTGTTAAGTGAAAATCTGTATCACTTGTAATTTTTTCTATTTTGAATCTAATTTGTACTCTCTTTAAAAATATATAAATAAATAGACATGCAAAGCAGCAGCAGAGGTGCTGGGGCAATGCTGATGACTGCTAAGCACTGTCCCAACGGCTGTGTGTGGACAGCGTGGTCACAGCCGGTGGCCCTCCTGGGAGGGAGGGTTTGGAAGCACAGGATGTGAGACCCACGTCAAGTACGTCATGCAAAGGTGGCCAGTGGGAGCCTGCTCTGGAGGCAAGACTGGGGCCCTAGTGCCCCTGTCTTCCCCCTACCCTCTTTCTGGCTATCACAAGGGGAACAGGCCTGCTCTGCTCATCACTAGTACCATGAATATGATCTTGTCACAGACACCCAGGGAACAGGGCCGAATGACCATGAACTAAAAGTTCTGCAAGTGTGAGCCAAATAAACCTTTCTTCCATTTAAGTTAGTCGCTGCAGGTAGTTTGTCACAGTAATGGAGTACTGACTAACACATAAGGCACAAAGCCCCACAGTACTACCTCACCACATGCTCACAGACACACAGAAGCTTCTAACTGGAAGAGAACAAGGGAACTGAAGGAAGGGCCTGGCTCTGGCACAGAAAGAGTTCTCAGAGGACTCCCTGATGAGGAAGATGGTCCAACAAGACTCAGACCAGCCTCCAGGGTAAAGTACTTGTGATCCTAAGAGGATATTCTCAACAGAGGTCAATTTTGTATAGGAAAATAAAAAAGAAAGAAAAAACATTATCTAAATTTAATGTAATGATAGATGGCCCAGGAGAAAAAAAGAGCTAGTGAAAAATATTTTGCTTTTACCATGATACTGATCCCGGTATATAACTGGGAAGGAAAATGTTTTTGTGGATTCTGAAAGGACTGAGCAATTCTCAGGATGAAACTTTATGACCCACTGTATAAACCACCAGCACAATGGGCTTCTCAGCATTAGCAAAAGGCAGGAATCATCTCTCTTCAATCTGAGCCCTCCCTGGGCATCTTTTTTTTTTTTTTTTTTTTTGTCCATATCCACAGACCATTCCTAGTTGTTAGCTGCCTGCTCTGAGTTAAGAAGCCAGAGGCAGAAAATCTATCCCATAGTAGTGTAAAGTTCCAAATGTTAGAAAATTCCATCATTGAAGTAGATTAAAAGCCTTTGCATAGGAAAAAGAGGACAATATGAAGATGAACACCAGACTGTGAGTCAAGCCCTGTCTTGATGTTCTTCCAAGGCACTCAACAAACCCAAGTAACAGCGTCCCTGAATTCATAAAGTCAAAGGTTGGAACCAGGTGAGGTTTTCTCCCCTTTCAGTAGGGACACTGCCTCAACTCATATCCACAACATGGCTCCTACACCACACTCACCTGCAGCGAACTGCTTTTGCTATTCTTCAAGGCCTACAGTGCTCTTAAGAAGCTCTACTTCTGAAAGGACTGACATATTTTTTACAGCTGCCTCAAAGAACTATGCAAAACAGTCAAGATGCAATAGCTATTTACAAGTGCTATGATGATTAATAATCTAAACATAAGCTCAAATCTAAAAATTATTCTATCAGAGTGAGATTATTTCACTCAGGGTGAGCAGACATTAGGTGTCTGGCATGAGTGGATATTACCAGACAGGAGTGTACATAGGAGACATGAACTCTGTAAAGGAAAGAGAGATCAGTGCCACTCATTCATTTTTCAAATGCACTGATCTCATACAGCAACAATTACTGCACTTGGAAACCAGGCCTCTTTTTCCAAGTAACCACCGTGACAAATATGAACACATCTTTAGATACCAATTTTTCAGAAGCTTGATCTATCAACAAAATGCAAATATAAAAATTTGCCTTGGATTACTTTTCTGTTCGACTAACATTAGAAAGGTTTCCATTTGGTAGGCATTTGTCATACCCCAGAGATGCAAATTCTAAGCTTGTACCAGGAGCAAAAATATGACTTAATTGGTCTCCCTGCCTCCCCCCGAAATCCAACGTCTATTTTATTCAAAAACACATCAGAAGATGTATCATTCTGGATAATATCAGATGATCAAGTTTAAAGCCATGTTTGTAGAACTATGCAAAAACATGTGTCTTGAACATTTTAAACCAAATGTTGGCTCAAAAATATTTCACGTTTTAATATTTAATATGATTCAGATGGAACTCTTATTTGGGGTCTATAAAAGTGGAAAAAGCTGTAAGGTTCTTCTGGTTCAGCGACACAGAGGCATATTACCCTTGGTAGGAATATTATATTTATACTTCTATGGGGATGACAAAGAGGGGAGGATTTAAGAATAGTAGGCAAACAAGTTTTTCGCAGATGCTGAGCTTCACCTCCCTCCCCAATCCTTGGCATGAGGCTTCTTACCTTCGCATTTTTGTGACACTTCATTAAATTTGTGTCCAGCAGGGCATTTGCACTCGAAAGACCCAACAGTATTAATGCAATTTCCTCCCTGACAGAGCCCAGGAATGGCTTGGCATTCATCCACATCTGTCAGAGAGACAGAGAAAGATTCATATGAGATTCATTGCAGAAGAAAATACGATAGCTTATCCATAATCACATGACCATATTTACATCAGTATATAAATCTACACCAGGATTTGGCATAGAACGATGTATCATGACTACATTATGCAAAATTAATCAGGTTATCAAAAGAGTTGAATCAATTCTGTTCTATGGGAAGTGATCTTTATTTCCCACCTTCTGTCTGTCCTCATGTAGAGGACAATTTCTTCTACTAACTTGTGGATTTTATTAAAGATGCAGCAAAGCATAATGATGTAATGATAGAAGAGCCAGTATTACTGTCTCATTATAATACCCAGATTGGCAGCAGGAATCAGAGTGATTCAAAAATTCCTTAAAGATTAAAATGCAATATGTTTGTATAATGAAGCTATCTTTCAAAGTTGCATGAAATGATTTCACTAAAACACAGCTGACCTAAGGTCCCTCAGATTCTAAACAATAGCTGATGTTTTTGCACACATGAAGTCTGTATCTCACCCTACACATTCCTTCTGCAGAGTTGTGTAGTAAAAATTAAACAATTCAGCCCATCAGGGCCCAAAGTTGGTAGCCCCAGTGAACACGTGGTCCAGCTGCAGGCTGACCTTTTGGCAGGGCGGTGCCTCAAGAGACTTTTCTAGAAGTTGGATCATGGCCTTCCCAGCTCAAGATGCAAGTCTGCACTGAGTCCTAGACAGCTTCACTCTTGTCTTATGGCTCACTCTGCTACCTCTCATCCTCTCCTGGTGCACAGGCTGCCTGGAATGCACCTCAGGGTATTGGGCAGGTGGCTCCCCTGCCTGGAATGTCTCTCTACCTGGTCCATGCTGTCCCATCCTTCCAGCTCCAAAGCCTCATTAGCCAATAATACTCAGCCCCTGACCTTCCCTGCCAGCTCACCTGATAGTATCTGTCTTGTTTGGTTTCATAAACTGTCTTCAATCCAGGCTTCCAGAGAACTCTGTCCACTTCATGCAATGCTCCATCCCCAACACCAAGCTCTAATTGGTGGCCTATCAGTAACCCAAACACTAACCTCCCCAGAGCAAATTCCTCTATGCTCACTACATTCATAATGAAGACCATGAAAGTGGATTTATACCCCCGCCACCTCCTCACAGCTGTCACAGAAAAGACTAGCCTGAGAAAGCCCCAGCTAAGAGCTGAATGCTCCTTCTTCTCCTTAGACTGAGTTGTAGAACTCTGGAAGCCAGGTATCCTGCTTAGCTCTGCTCTTTACTGAGGAATCGAGAAAGAGGCTCCTGACCCCTGTCCCTGGGGACAGCTGGCATGGAGTGAAAAGGTTGCACAAGGAAAAGCTATTTATTTTGGTATAAAAGTGTCACCTGCTATCTCTAATCAGCAATACCCTGACCCAAAAATGGTCATATTGAAATACTGCATAATTGAATTATGTTTTATAGCCAGTTTTAGTTTTGTTTTAGACTAGAATTTTCCATGCCCTTTATACAAGATGTTGGATGTGTTTATTAAAATGGTACTGGAAATTGTGTATGCAAATCCTGCTGATTACAATTCTTGGCCAACAGGAGACTAACATGAGGCTCAGTCTGGTGGCTGTGTCCAAGGCTGAGGACAGAGCAAGCTTCTTTATGATCCCACCTCACATCTGATCCATGACTGGACACCTCAGAAAAAAGAGAGAGTCCTCCACAAGGCTGGAAGAATCTCTCCAAAAATCAAAACATAAACAAAAGACAGCAACAAAAATACCAAAGAATTCCATTCTCTGAGTGGCAATCTAACTGCTACTTTGGTTCCGTGGACTGTCACCAAATTTCTTATTAAAAAAAAAAAAAGCACCAAAATGTTTTTCAGGAAAAATCCAGGTCATAAGACGTGAATGGCTAACAGGTCTTCCCTCCCCTAATCCTCCCCCACCCCTGCCATTGGCACCCCATGTAGCTCTCAGACAGCAGCTGGCCCTTTCTCCAAGCTCATGGTTGTTAGTTGAGAGCTGAACCCCGAGATCAAGAGTGGCCAATACTCACTGGGCCGTTGTAAGAATGAAAGAAGCGAACAGGCCCCCATGGAGGCACTTACTCCTTGCTTTGTGAAGCCCTAAGATCCATCTTTTAGAATCTCTGGGCTTCAAAGTGACATCCTGCTGCTCATGACCTTCACCGGGGTATGTTCAAGGGCATGCAAGGTGCCTGGGTGTCCCGCCAGAAGCAGAACTGTCTGAAGCATAGTTAACGGGAGAGCTATGGGACGTGCGGCTGAGCTTGTTGTTTTCCTCTACTAAGTTATTTTTAAAATTTATTGTTCAGAGCAAACCCAAGCTCCTATCTATCTGCCCTAACAAGGTCCACCCTGACTACCTGAAAATACTGCAAGTGGCTACAAAAAGCATTGTGAGGTCTAAAGGGAGGAGAACTGGCCCGGGATTTTCAGTCCTGATCATCAGTTTAGCACGAATGGCCTCCTTCACTTCCCCCTGCTTCCTGCCAGACAGCCAGACAATGAAAGAATTTGTACAGCTGGAGGAACAGGAGGAAAAGCCAAAACTGGAGGACCAGCTTCTAGCAGAGGCAGAAGAAGCAGCGAGAAGGAGACATCTGGGTGTGTTTAGAACTGTAAAACCAATCCTCATTTATTTCTGACTTGTTAAAAAAAAAAAAAAAAAAACCCGCCGGCATAATGCAGCCTGCGCCATGCGGGAGGGAACACTATTCTCCTGGCCAATGAAGTACGACCCCAGAGACAGAGGAAGACCGACAGCTCTGAGTGAAGAAGTAGATAAATACACACACTGTGCACTACCTCGCCCTACAGCTTGCCTTGTGTTTCTCCACTGCATTGCTGTATAGTGCATGGTGTTGAGGTCAACAGGATCCCAGCACCCTGGAGGCACAGGGACCTAGAAACACTTCCGGGCTCAAGGGGAGCTCCCAGCAAGGACACCAGTGGGCTGCAGCTGTTCTCTCAAGAGCTGCATTCCTAAGGCCTCTGCCGCATGTCGTGCGCTGTTGACGACATCCTGGCTTTGTGGGGGGGGCCCTGCCTCAGCCTTCCAACCTAGCTGGGCAGTAAAGGTCCCGCTCACCTTGACAGGCTCCGGTGCGGATGTTGGGGATGAAGCCGCGGCGGCAGGGGTGAGGCTGGGCGGGACACATCTCGCAGGGGTGGCCCCAGGCGCGGCCTACGGTGGCGCAGCACAGCGTCTTGGTGCAGACAATCCCACTGAGCTGACCCTGGCACATCTGGTTGCTGACCACTGTGAAACACGGCCCAGTCCTGTAGTCTGAAAAGAAAGAAGAGTCCCATGAATGTCACGGAACGCTAGGACCTCCACGTGCAGAAACAGCTGGCCCACCCAAACGAAGAGGGGAATTCTAAGAGAGCACTAGGCACTTCCCACTCTGGCCACAGCCCCAGAGAAGACATTGTGCTCATTTTCCAAGCCTGATAAAACACTGCTTCCCACCTACCATGAAGATGCCATTCAGAGGGCAAGAGGAGCTATGAGAAAATTCTTTACTCCAGTGAACTGCTGGAGTAAAGAATTTACTTGGTATTAAATATCTATTGCAGTGAACTGGGCAATGGGCAGGCAGCGATGGTACAATGTACTTGTCCCTCAGGTGCCCACACTGAACCCAGCCCCGCTGTCAGATACAAATACTTCAGAGAAATGAACACCTGCATTTGCACACCTGTGTTCATCATGGTACTATTCACAAGCAGCATCCCTATGTTCACTGTAACACTATTCACAATAGTAAGAAACCCAAAACAAACCAAACTACCCATCAATTGATGATGGGTGCATAAAAACATGGTGCACATAGCTGGTGGAATACTACTCAACCATAGAAAGCATCATCTGCAACACCATGGATGGAACTAGAGATCATTACATAGAGGGAAATAAGCCAGAAACTGGAACACAATTGCTCCATGGCTCACTCACATGAAATATAAACAGCAAATCCCCACCTTCACAGGGCTTACAACCTGTTGCTGTTTAGGTTGGGGAAAGCTAAGACTTTCAAAACTTGCAATGAGGTGAGCTATGGTATCTTGTCCCTGGCTGTTTCTTCAACAAAAGAAATAGTGATCTATTTCTTTTGGGTTGAGTCCATCTTATTTCAAATACAAAAACAAGTGAGCAAGAAAGTTCTTTTGGAAAATGTACTCATACAACACAATAGATATTTAATACAAAGAATCAGGCCACTGGCCTGAAATCATTATAACCCTGGGATCATCCTGAAGCAAACAATGAGAAGCTGAAACCACAGGAGACCTTCCAAGTGCAGGTCTATCTTGCTCTTCTCTGTAGGAACAAAGTCCATCTAGATTCATCTAGGTTCTCCCAACAAACCACAAAGTTAAAGATGTAGTAATAAGAACAAAGGACAGAAGCCAGTGGTGAGAGAGACCAGGGCTGTGATGCCCCTTTTCTGTCCCCCAGTGGGCGGGATAGAGAAGGACATTGGGGCACAGTGCTCTCCTTTCCTTCCTCCACCAGTGCCTACCCTGCCGTCTGATTCAGGGCACAGGGAAGGCATCCTTGTGAGTTTCCAGATGAACAGAGCATTAGGCATCCAGCCTGGACCACAGAGCAGAGAAGCACCTTCTCGTGTCATATATCCAATGTACAATGAATGTGTACAAGTAACAGAAGTTCTTTTTCTGCATTTTAACTTACTGCATTAGAGACTAAAGCAAGCCCATGTTGAGCAATTGATTATAAAAATGCCCACACCGGCCTGATAACGACGCAAGCCTGTCGCTGTAGGCACACACCCCCACAGCTCAGTGCTGCAGCACAAGTGTGTGGAACACCTTTTGCTGCAAGCCAGTGCATGGCAGGGGTGAGAACTGCCCTGGACACCCTCCTCCCCCTGCCCAAGAGGTCAGCGACCCATCCTACACTTAGCATGCTGTGATAAGAGGCATACTACCCTCAAGCAGGGTTCCAAGTTGGCACTCCTTCGGGCCACATCCCTAGCTGCCCATGGCCCTTGCAGCCTGTAGGCTGCAGCCTGGAGCCTAAACTAAATGATCCCTCTACCCGTGCCTCACCACTGAATTTTCCCTTTGATTGCAGCTGCTGGTAGTATTCATGGAACCACTGGGTCATGTTTTCATTGTTATTTTCTGCTTTATTCAAGTAGTTCATGGGCTACAGACGTGAAACTCAGCAGGCATTGCTCTTGGGATAGTACCAGCAAAAGTGAGTAGGCGCGAGCCCCACAGCAGGCGAGCCGAGGTTGAGTCTCACCCACAGACACCCCTCCATCCTGCGTATCCTCTCCTGTCCTCTACCATGCTATCTCCACGCAACCTTGCCCCTGGCATCTGGACCCATCTGCTTGCCACGCCTCTGCCTCCATTCCTGAGTTCCTCCTCACTCTCCCTGTGGTCTAGACTGAACTGCACCACTGGTCAAGGACCAAACAGAAACAGCAGTGCCTTAAGGCCTGGGATTCCAAAGCCTGAACCACCCAGGCAACCACATCAAGAGTCTGGCTCAGAGCTGGGGATGCTCGGGGAGTCTCCCCTCCACACCCCTCCTGCATCCCACGCTCACTAGACTGTGCTGCTGACTCACTGGGAATGTTCACCCTGCTGGAGAGGAACGTTTAGAAAGTGGCAGCTATTAAACTAAGGGCTTCTGGCGCATCAGGCAAGTGCTTTACCACTGAGCTTCAAAATAGCAAAAACTTTAAATTTTTTTAACCCTAAACCTATCCCTAGCCCCTAATCCTAGCCCTAACCCTAACCCTGACATAGTCAAAGCCTCTAATTCAATGTAAAGGAAAAGGTATGGAGAGTACAAGTTACACAGGTTATAATGCAAACAGGCCAGAAATTGTGATGGACACAGCAATGCCAGAGGGTTCCCTTTCCCAAGCCCTGACCTTAGACCTGTATTCCCAGTCCATCTGGACCCACCTACCTTCCCAGCCCAATCTCCTGGTACTTGGTACTTCCTGGATTTGTTATTTGTTACATTTATGCATTTTTTTAAAGACATAATTTTTATTTTACTTGTACCTTTTTAAATTCTAGGTCTGGTTCAGTGTTCTACACAAAAATACCAGATTTCTTTAAAAATTGCTATCTTCTTCCCTAGGTGTCAAATTCAAACAAGAACAGAAATGGTACATGTTGAGCCACTGAATAAAATCTGGCCACTCATTTCTTTCTGTCAATAAAGGTCAGGCCAGGGAGATAGCCAAGCAGCATAGCACCTGCTTGGCAAGCATGCAGTATGAGTTTGATTCCCAGTACAAAAAAAAAGAAGAAGAACAAGAAGAAAGAAGAAAGAAGAAGGAAGAGGAGGAGGAGGAGAAGGAAGGAGGAGGAGGAGGAGGAAGAGGAGGAAGAAGAAGGAGGAGGACGAGGAGGAGGACGAGGAGGAGGATGAGGACGAGGATGAGGAGGATGAGGAGGACGAGGAGGAGGATGAGGACGAGGATGAGGAGGACGAGGAGAAAGAGGTAATGCAGCACCAGGGCAGTGTGCAACAAAATCAGACTGAAATGCACTAAGCTTGGGGCAAGGTGATCTATGACATCCATCTGAATTCTTTGGCTGGTTCTTCCAAGCATTACCTATCAGTACTTAATAAACAACTCCCTGCTACGCGGTATACTGTGCTATGTTCTACTTGATCAAGTACTTTCTGCTTCAAAACTAATTATTTTAGATAATTAGAAAAAAAAGCAGTACCACATAAATAAGAAACACAGTTATAGGTAGCAAGCTATGGATAACATATTTATTATATTAGCATGTATGTGTATATGTGTGCACAGTTTTAAAATCACAGTATAAAGATTTTACTAAATATACAATCTTGAATCTTGTTTAACTTTTGCTAAATACTGCCAAAAAAACATTTTCCCAAGTAATTAAATACTATTCTGAAATACAATTTTGACCACTCTCTAACTTTCTATCAACTGGTAATTTATTCAGTAAATTTCTTACTGGGTATCACACATGTTATTTCTATTTCTCCCATATTTTGCACAATACTCAGCATATAATATTAAATATTTAATTTTAAGATGAAAAATGTTTACTGCATGCAACAGCCATTAAAATTGTTGAGCCTCTCGATACTCTACTTCTGAGTCTGCAAAGTTCACAGCAGCAGCATCTTTTATGTTAAAAAGCAAATAGAAGTTTCTATGTCAAGTAATAAGAAACAAAATGTGGGGTTCATTCCATTTTCCTGCTAATATATGGAGACAAGTGCAAATCCTTTAATCAAACCAATTCACGTTAGCATGCCATTTCCAATTTTTCTTGAAAAAGCATAAGGGAACATGAATTTTAATTTATAATCCTTTCTTGCACTGCTGGACTTGTTATGCCTTCTCATTTTTCCCAAATACCCTATGGAATTCCCTTACATAGAAGGATTGCAAGCTTCAGGGCAGACACCAACGTGGTGCTTCACCGAGTAACATCAGCAAAGCTCAGACGCTGTCGGAATGCCAAGGAAACTCGGATTCAGCCATGTCTACCACTGGTCCAGGATTTCAGACATGAATTCCTTGTTGGAAGGATCTTCATACAAAGAAAACTAATCTTCAAGACTTTGCCAGGGTTAATAATTTCTTGCCTTCAATGCAAAGACCATAGAATAGGATGAGACTTGTTGATTCTGACAGCTAATATTATGCTTCTCCATGGCCCATGGGGACCTGGCTTTATTGAACACAGTGGTGATCTGGCCAACTGTTTGAGTATACAGAGTAGAATTGAGGAACTTAATGGATTTCTTTGCTAGGTATTTATCACTGTGGACAACGTAAGTTATGAAAGGATTTTAGAAAAACTGGCTTCGATGAGAATGCAGGTTAGCAAATGAACAGAAATGTATTTGCACCAAATATCTGCTATAAAACTGCTGACTGGAGACAGAGGGAGAGAGGAAGAGAGGGAAGGAGAGAGGAAGGGAGGAGGGGAGGGAGGGAGGGAGAGAGAGAGAGAGAGAGAGAGAGAGAACCTGGATGAGATACATTTGGATGTAAAACTCTGTTGGAAGGTAAATGCTGTGTTAATGTGGTTTTCAAATGTCATTCCGAGTTGGCAGGATATGCTTTCTGTCCTGTGCCTCATTTAGCTGGCCAAAGTTATGCTGTTTTCAGTTCAATACTCCAACCACAGACAGAACTTTGCCCAGGCTCTTAATTCCTCACTAATAATCCGATTATTTAAGATTATTCCCATAGCATATATGCAATATTTAGCTAAACTTATATAGTCTTTTCCTCTCTTTCTTTTTTTCTTTTCTTTATTTTCTTTCTTTTCAGATAGGCCTAGCACTAGACAGGAATGTGCCTAATTCCATGCTTGTGTAACGTCTGACTCACTGTTGGCTTCAATGTAAATCATTACTCCTAACACAACTAAAATGTAGTATTAGAAATACTTTCTAACTGCAAATTGGTCTGCAGTCACTTCCTCATAAGACCTTGGTAAGCTACAGCACCAGGCCAAGCCTTCCCAAACTAAAATGCAACTTTAATTCTTCTTCACCAGCTTACTCCTGTGCTGCTCATTCGTGGGAAATCCTGCCTCTTTGAGTTCCCATTCTGAGTGGCTAGTACAGGGTTTCTCCCCTCAGCACTGGCTTCAGGGCCTCCAATCCTCAGCTCTTCCCCAGCCCTGCGGCTCACTGCGTTATTTCACTTCCTTCCCATCAAACTGCCACCCCCTACAGGCAAGCACATCGTTTACAAGGAAAGGGTACACTCCATACAGTGGGTTCCTGTCACTCCTGCCCAGCTGCTAAACCACAAACTGCAGGCCAGGCACAAGGTTATAATTTGGGGGCACTAGGTGCCAATTATTTTAAATCCTTCTTTTCATAAAAATTCCAAAAAAAAAAAAAAAAAAAGAGAGAGAGAAGGAAATATCAATTTATCCATGGCTGGGAGGGACACTGCCTGCTTACCCTTGACTCTGATCTGTGCTGCCCTGAACTTCAGTGGGCTGAAGTCTCCCAAAGTAGCAACCCTGGAAGCTCGAGCTCAGGTGTCTGTCTGTCTGCTCCCTCTCTACCATGGTGTGCTCGTGTCCCTTAACTTCCCAGTGGTTCACTGCCTGCTTGAAAGTCTAACCTCAGAGGGCCAGCCTGATAGCTCAGCAGACTAAAGCACCTGCTTAGGCAGGGTGCAGAGCCAGGGTTTGATCTCTGGCATGCCTCACCAGCTCCACCTGTGGGGCATGCTGAGATAGCGACTGAGACTAGGTATGGCGGTGTGTATCTGTAATCCCAGCACTTGGAAGGCTGAAAACAGGAGAACCATTACAAGTCCAATCTATGTAGTGAGACCCTATAGACCCTGTCATAACTATAGGGAGGAAAAAGGCTAACCTTAGAAACCTGAGCTACCATTTACTAACCTTGGACCAATGCTTTGCCACATAACCAGCACCACTCATCTAGGACTGACCATCTAGTCAAAGCCAGAGGGCATTAACTTCCACAGTGTTACTGTGTGAGAAAATTCATTAGACTTCACTAACGTAGTCTAATAAATGATACCATCTACAAGTTCATCATACCCAACAACTTCAGCAAGCTGAAGCAGATGGACTGCCCACTCTTGCCCTGTCCAATATGTCACCTGCACTTCATGTCCAGGCTCTCTCCTCCTGGTTGGTGAAGCTCTCTGGCACATACAGCATCACGCTACCACTGGGAATCCTCATATCCAGCTCCTTGACAGGGCTGCAGCTTGCACTTGGCTAGGATTCTTGGGCTATTCTCAGGGTGCAGCCCAAATACAATGATGGAAACTTACCAAGGTGCATTATTGCAAAATGACTCAATTTGAGCCACTGCCTCTGAAGCAAAGTTTAAGTTATAACTAAAAGTTTTTTTTAACATTCTAGAAATAAAGCACAGAAATAAGCACAAAACTATTTCCATGTGAATATTTTCTCTGATTTTTCTTTTCTTGAATGCTTAAAATAAAAATATCACTACTATAAACTTAAATGTAAATCACCCAAAACTACCAAAGCAAGGTGATCTGTCGTACACCTTCTAATCTAACATGCAGACTCAGCAATTCACCAAAATCCAGTCCACAGTTCTGTGGGACCCAATTATGGGTGGCCACAATTCAACTATAGAACATCATTACCACATTTTATTCTGCTCCATGATGGAGAAAACAGTAAGAAATCATTTTCAGAGTAACAGAATATCTCATTTCAAAATGATAATCCACTTGACATTATTTGTTCCTTCACTATAAATCCTGTATGTTCTTACTGGTTTGGGATTATTTTATTTTTATACCAAAAATGTTAGCCTTTAAAGTACCTTTACTAGAAAAAACATGGGGTGGAAAGTGAGTATAAGTAAAAGCGTGGCTCGGGTGACATAATTACCACCAAGATCATAAAGCATAGAGAATGGCTTCATTTTTCATGGCTTATAAATTCCACCTCAAACAACTATTGGGCCTCAGTAATGTGCTCTTAGATGGCTTGTACAAAGGGCCATGTTACACCAAATTCTGAGGCATCCCTACAGCCCAAGAGCTGCTCAGAAGCCAAACATGAAGCTGACAGCACTGTGGGACAACTCTATCTAGTTGTTCTCCTGTGGGTCCTTCCAAGTTGCCAAGCACTAAGTGACACAAGGCACCTAGTGGGCTCTGTGACCAAAGTCATTACATACAAACATTCCCTTAGGTTCATCACATTCTTAGGCCAACCTGTGAAGCATCAGGGTTCCTGAAATAGTGTTTGTTTTTCCGGTTATAAATTCTGCAAAAGGCGGGTTCAGTTTCTGAAGGATTATAATAGACTAGCCTATCATGAAATGATTATGACACTCAACCTTTTCAGTAGCTGACCACTGTTGATACTGAATACAATGCAGAGTAAAGGTCTTTGGTACTAAGGGGGCAATAAAAAGAAATGTTTTAGAAGTGTCTCATTGCAAACTGCACCTGGGCGAGGTTGGCAGGGTGTTCAGGTTCATGGGAGCAGCACTACAAGAGATGGGGAGCTGGCCTTTGGGGGTCCAGGCTTCAGCTTGAGAGAGGAAAACCTTCCAGGATGGGTACAGGAGGCAGCTGTCAACAGAGAGAATTTACAGAGCACCATAGAACTGTGCACCTAAAAGTGGCTAAAATGATAAATTTTATGTGGTGTGTACTCTAGTGAGATTTAAAAAAATCCCACTGCATAAAATAGAATTAAACATTTTGATTTCAGCGCTGAGGTTCAAGGAACAAACTTTACAGCTGTAAACCCAAACCAAGGATTTCTTCATTCCTTCCCCAGGCACTTGTGGCACCGCGGTGCCACACCCTGAGCAGCACAGTCCAGACTCACTGCTCACACAGTCTGTACAATCTGGTGTGAGAAGGAGTGGATACATTGGAGAGTATATTGCAGTGTTAGATTTGCAGCTGTGGTTTATACTATAAGGAAATATGCATGCTCTGTGATGTGAGTAATAGGGCCCATCTGCCTCAGACCAGCTACTGGGAAGGACTTCCCGGAGGGTGTGACCTGTAAACAGAAGTCTAAAGGATAAAGTGAGAGAAATGAAGGAAGACTCTCATTACTAAGGCTGGTCTCAAAATGCTTCCTGTTTTCTCCAGAGTGAGAGGACAGGATTGGAATCTACGGGACTCTGAAGAAAAGAATGCTACTTTGCAAATCCTGATGCTATCAAAGTGAAACAAAAGGAGAACCTCAGTGTAATGTAACTGTGGTTGACTGGTGTGCGGTCCCAGAGTTTCTCTTCCTTGCCTTCTGTTTGATGAAGAAGCATTTCCTCATATCATACTTCACACCCCGATGTTGATCTCTAGATGTCAGGGTTAACCTGCTTATTTCAAATACCTTTGATAGAGAGGTCCTCAGGGAGCTAGTGCTCAGGTCCTGAATTGGGCAAGGTGGCAGGTTGCCTTCCACAGGGACAGGGCACAGGGACCATGACCACAAGCACCCTCGCTGCCAGCCCTGAGTTCCCACCACCAGGAAAGAACACATCCCAAATGCCGGTGATGACACCCACCCCAGAGAGCGGCTGACTCTGGGACATAGGACTACAGTCCAGCGACCACCAAACATCCTGAGAAGTATTCCCAAAATACAGTTTCTGTAAAACAGAGCCAAAGACACTGTGAGGGCTAAGATAGTGTGGCTGGCTTCCCACCAACTATGCAACTGCTTATGGGCATAGGGGTCCCAGGCTGCCCCACGCCCTCCCTGCTCGCCTCCCTCTCTCCCTCTCCTGCACACTCAGTCACAGCTCATGCCAACACAAGATCAGGGAGTCCCCAGGTGGCTTCCATTCTCAGAACTTTGCCTGGGAATAAAACAGGCAGATGAATGAAAAATTCCTGAGACGGCATCCGGCCCAGGGTCTGACGCTGAACTCAAGTAAAGAAGATAAAGCTGACAAGAGGTCCAGGCACAACCCAGAGCATGTGGGTGAACCATGCCAAGGGCAGAAACAGAACAAGGGGGAAGGGCTGCACCATGGCCACCCTGACTCTGTAGATGTGATCGCTCCAGCAGGGGTTCCAAGAGAACTGCATGCACACTCACTAGGACATAAAGATCTAACAGCAGATGGGCTCCCTGAGAGACAACAGGCAGCAAGCCTGGGTGCCCAGAGCTGGGTTCCAGTGTGACGTAATGGCAAGGACTGTGAGCGCGTCACTAACACGCTGTGCTGGTGGCCTTGTAGAGCATTGCTGGAAACACCAATTCTGATAGGAGTGATGATTGCTTCGCATTACAGCACTGCAGTTGCACAGAGATGTACCCCGTCCTTTACAATTGATACTAAGTCCCAGCCTTCCTCGATCAGCATCTAGCCCTCTAGGTATTAGCACTGGAAGGTCTAGGCAGCTAGGCCAACCGAGCTTCAGCCCTTTTTCACCGGTGCGGCCAATGGGAGAATGGTGCATGGCACAGAAGTACACAGACCTGGAAAAAGACTAACTCTGTTCCAGGGCTCCTGTGGCCTGCAGCTGTGGCACGGGGTGCTGGCTGGATGCTCCCAGGGCACCCTGCCCGGACTGGCTTCCCCACCCCCTCCACCGGTGAGAGATTTACATTTGCTTGGCCCAACTCAGGGGTTTCATCGAAGGCAGCTCGTTAGATGTGTGCAGAGAGTGTATATGGTTAGAAAATAATAAGACACAGCATTAAAAGTGGTTTAACATGCCCCGCGAGGCAAGCCCAACACCACAACGTTCTCCAACTGTAGAAAGAAAAACAGCCTGAGCCAGAGTTTAGCTTTCTGGATGTATTGACAGCTCTGTGCTGTATTCCCCTGGATACTTACAAGCATGTTAACCATAATTAAAATAGAGTTGTCCAAACCTTTCAGAGTAAAAGTCAGGAATATAATATTGATGACCTTGGCAAGTACTACAATTCATTATACATCACATCGACCACCCTAGCATTTATCTCCTGATATGCAAACTCCACAACTCCTGCAAGAAGCAGGCACAAAAGTTCTTACTCTCCGATCATATGCAAAACCTCTCTACTCAAACACTCAAACACACTTCCGGTTTCTGCAGTCTTACAGCCAAGAAGCATCACTGATTGGATCCTGTCACCCACTTGCTCTCTCCAGGGGTTTATCAATTGAAGACCACAGCTGGCACTTGAAAGGACCAGACACACCTTGAAACTTCAGGCACATCACATGCACACATTTGAATAGGTCCTGTGGAAGCTCTTGCATTACTCGAAGCTGGAGGTATCTGACCCAGTCCAGTGTGCACATTTGCGCCTTTTTGGAGAAAGAGGTCTACAGATTTTAGTAGATCCTGCAAAATCTGCATGGCTCAAAAAAAGGTAACAAAGCTCCACAACTTTTTGTGCTACTGTGGAGAGACCCAGGGCCTTCACTCCGGCTACATCTCCTAAGCTGGACTTGAACTGTCAGTGCTCCTGACTCAGGCCCCCAGAGTGCTGGCTCATGAGCGTGCCACCACACTCGGCATAATGTTCCACAATATTTAATAAGTAGTGTTTATTAAGTGTGTACCGCTACTTAGGTAGAATGTCCAGATCTAACAGAAAGAACATTTTCTTTCCATCCTTAAAGAAAAGATACATAAAACATCCCCCAGTTAGGAATGCAAGTAGAAACCAAACCACTCCAACTCTCCCACTCCCTCACTCATAACTAAAAGAGGATGCCAGAAATAGACAAAACTGTCCTAAAAGCCACCAGCGTCACACAGGAGTTGGTGGTGACCTCAGCAAGCTGTGGCGTGGGCTGCTGTTCCCAGGAGAGTGGCAAGCACTGTCTCACAACCTCACCTCACTGCCTGAAGCCCAATTCTGCATCAAGGGGAGACCCTGGGGCAGCCTGCAGCTCAGAGGCCAAGAGAGCACTAGCTCCTGCTAATTCTCCAGATAGGGACTTGTCATCAGAGAGCCCTCCAGGGGCTGGGTAGCCTGGAGAGCTTGCGGTCTCAGCAGGAAACATTAGCCAGAGCAGAGAGGCACAGCTCGTCCTGCACACCCCTGCTCCTCCCAAGTCCCACTGGGGCAAGGGTGACACCATAGCCTAGCTCACCAGGCACGGACCTGCTGGGGACCCAGTGTCCCTCAGACCCCACTCTGCCACCCACAACAGCCTCAACCCTTGGCCATGAGGCTTCCTCTCTAGCCTCTGCCCCAGCAGCAGCTCTGCCACGCCCACCTTCTCCTCCCTCCTCCTCCTTCCCCTGCACACTCCTTCTCCTGGAAGTCATCCCTGACTGCTTCCTCCTCCTCTCTTTCTGGTACTAATCACAGCAGGGGGTGAGTCCTATGACTCTCTCTCAAGGAAAAAGTTAGGAAATATGGTAGGGGCGAAACCATACATGTATATAAACAAGATAGCTAAGGCATTGGTCCAAAGAATTTCCACAAGGCTTTTGAAAATAGCAGTTAATGGGTAGAATTCTCACCCTGATTAACTCTATATGCTGATATCTGTGAACTAAACAACTACATTGAGAACAACAATGTATAATAACTAAAACCATGTTTGATATATCTGTCATTTTGGTCTTTTAAATGTGTACTGCTTTTAATGTCATACCAATTATTGCTATACTCTCTTTAAAACAAATGTTTGTGAAAAAAAGATAATAGAAAACAAGAGACAAGAAAAAAATGTCATAGCATTGTCCTGCTACAATGTTCTATACGGTTTGATTTCTAAATTCAATTCTTTTTTAGTTCTTCATGTATTCTAGATTTTAGTCTTTTGTCTGAGGAATAAGTGGCAAAAAATATTGCCCACCCTGTGGGTTGTTTCTTAATTCTGCTGCTGGTTTCTTTTGCTGTACAAAAGCTTTTTAATAAGACAAGACCCCAGCTGTTGATTCTGTGTGATAGCCCCTGCGGGACTGGGGTTTTGTCTGTGAAGTCTTTGACCATTCTAAAGTCTACCTACTCTCTCTTCCAACAGATTTAGTGTTTCTGTTTTAATATTTAGATCTTTGATCCTTTTCAATTTTAGTGTAGCACATGGTGAGAACAATGGTTCTAGTTTTAATTTGCAGCACGTAGGAAACCAGTTTTTTCCAGCACCATTGAATAAAGAAGCTATCTTTTTTCCAGGGCATGTGCCTGAGTCCTTTGCCAAAGACAAGGTGACTAAGGGCTGGCAAGATAGCTCAGTGGACTAAGTGCCTGCTTAGGCAAGCACAGGGACCAGGGTTTGATCACCAGCACCACTTGCTGTGCTGTTCCTGCCCCTGGGCATGCTAAGCCAGCCACTGTGTCCAGGCATGGTGGCACACACCTGTAATCCCAGCATTAGAGAGGCAGAAAAAGTAGGATCACTAAAATCCTGAGCTGCATAGTGAGACCATGTACCAGGAAAAAAAAAAAAAAAAAAAAAAGACCATAAGACGGATGAGGCCTAGAATAATTTGATTGAAGGGCTAGCCTGATAGCTCAGTTGACTTAAAGCACCTGCTTAGGCAGAGTGCAGCACCCGAGACTGGATCTCCAGCATGCCGTGCCAGCCCTTCCCCTGGGACACACTGAGATAGCAACTGAGACTGGGCATGGTGGCATATGCCTATAATCCCAGCTTTTGGCCAGTTGAAAACAGGAGAATCAGTACAAGTCCAATCTGTGTAGTGAGACCCTGTAGACCCTATACTAAATACATTAATTTTTAAAAAATTGTGATTGCACAAAATAGTTAAGTATGGATCAGCAACAATAAGAAAAGACCTGCCTTTAAGTTAATCTGAATCCCCAGCCAATTACACCATCACTCACTTTGCTTGTAGCACTATTGACTACTTTTGACTCCATGAGTCAAGCATGCTTAGTCTGAATCCTGGAGCTCTGATTATTAAAGCAGCAGTGGGAAAAGTTACGCTTCCAGTCAGCTTTCCTTGCTTCCTTGAGTTGCCTGAGTGAATAGGATACATGAAATCCCTAGAACTCTCGCTAGTTCTCCTATTTTTCCTCCACTGCATAGCATGGATCCAAATAACAAATACATTCTGTTATTCTTAAAAACACAAAGCTACAGTCTCCAGGACATATACCTCTCATCCATTCTTCAGGGCTAACAGTGAAGTTCTAAGTTACCTATATGCACCTCCTCGGCCTTCCCATATAACCAACTGTTGAGATTTTCAAAAATAGAGCAAAGATAAAAGTCACACACAGGCGGGGGCCCAGCACTGCAAAAATGACGGACAAGATGGCAACATATGGGTCAAGGCCAAGCTGGGATTCCCAAAGACTTACGCTGAGCAATGGCAAGACAGGAGGCCAGCTGGCCTGCCCCTTCACACGTCCCTCTCTCAAGCCACCCTCCCCCTCAGAGTGGACATGTGCCCAAGCTATGGGGGCAAGAGTCCAGGAAAGCCTTCATTCCCAGAGGAAAGAAGACAGGCATATCTGGGTCAGCCCTGTCCCTTATCTCTTCATCCCTCTACACACACACACACACACACACACACACACACACACACACACACATACACACACGCTGCCTGGAAGGACATCAGTTACCTACTAACAGTGGAGACAGAAGTTCATGCATGTAGGACATTAAACAGAAAGATGCACCTAGCCCTTGAGGACATTTTTGAGCATCTGTGTCACCTCTCTACCCTCCACCTCCAGATCCATTTTTCTTTCATATCCATTTTTGATGTAAGAAAACTTAATCCTCTTGTTTAATCCACTGGACCTTAGTTCTCTTTTATTTGCATCCAAATTAATTTCTGACTGAGACATCAGTGCATGGATTCTGTTGTCCTTTGACATATGAATGTGTGAGCGATCCAAGAGTAAGATATCACTTTTCTGGTAGTTTTATTTAGCATGATTTTGAGAGCAAAAAGATCAAGCAAAATAGGTCAAAAGCATAAACATATTTCACCCAAATGCAAATGAAAATTCCAGATATCATTGCCTCATCAATTTGTAATCTCAAAATCAACAGAATTTTCTTTCCTGGCAAATGGGAAAGATGTCTAATGTTGGGATATGGCTCAATTTATGACCTGCTTTAATACTCTCTGCTATATACATATTTTTCAAATTAAACATAGGAATCATCCTCCAATTACCATCATCTCTCATTTGTGAAATCTGTTCCACTTTTTCATATAAGCTCATTAACCCCTCTGTTAAGTGACTGTTTTCTGTATTATTGTCTAAACGGTTGAGAGATTTTGAACACAGTATGATCAGGTACTGCCCTCAGCAGAAAATAACAAGAGATCTATTCCCCCTTCTAGGTCCTCAGACACTATGTATTGCTCCCATCTGGGCAGAGATAGAAACAAAACAGGGTGAACAAATAAGAATGATGGTATTCTGAGGCTGTTCCTAGCGACCTCTGAGTCAGTAAGAACAGGATGAGAACAAAGCATAGAGCTATGCAAATGCCTTGGATGTCTGTCCACAGTAGGCAGCCCCAGGAGGATGCTGAAAGGCAATTACTGTAGTCATTGCCTCGCTGGGAATTACTGTCCTTACGTAGAGCAATGTTGATGTAAGTACACATGGCTTGCAAAACAATAAGAACAAAATCTCAGCTACAGATTCCATTGTCTTGACCCAGGGAAGGAGAAAAGGAACAGTGATAAATGAACTATTATAACTTTCTTTCCACTCCCTTCTCTTCACGCTGTGAATGTGAAAGGAACACATTTTTTTTTTTCTTAAATCCCAGATGTTGTTGTTAATTTGAAAAGATTTACCCAGACCCTGGAAAGCCTTCTGATGACAAGTCTGATTTGAGAGAAATGTTGAGCCTTCTAATGCAGGAAATTCCATAATTATGAGCTGGTTGTGCTTCAAACATTTTTGTATAAGATGAGTGTTGGAATCTCTCACTTTAGAATTGGAAAGAAACTTACAGAAGGAGGAAAAGAGCATGGATGAGTACAGAGCTCAGCGCTGGCCTTCCACACTGCCCCACTTCACTCGCCAGCTTCACTCACACAGCCTCCCTCTTGTAATGGGTCAACTCACGTTTTAGACTATAAATGTAAATCTTGTGTTTTCTGTTGTGTAAATGTATGTTTTATTCACCCACTGCTCTAGGCTGTTCTTGCAGCTTGCTAAGATAAAATTCCTACCTCACCAATTCCTGCAAAGCAAGTTAGCTTACAGAGATGACTTCAAAAAGGAAATTAAATGGGCTTTAACTTCTTGCAACCTCCGGCTGCCCAAGGCTGCATCCAACTACTCAGGTGTAAGACAGGCAGAAACTAAAAGAAAGCCCCAGGAAATTTAGTTTGAGTAGTGATCACAATGACCAGAAAAGCTTTACTGTGTGTCAGACAATGAATTTGTTTACCAAACTGAATGTGGTTCCAGGTTTTTAAAACACCCTCTGCTTCCTGGACAAGCCGCCTTTTGGTCCTCTCCTGCATCAGAGCTGATCAAAGGGCCCTGAGCTCAATAATAAATGGGTTTCCAAATTCCAATCTAGCTGTTCTGGTTCCTATTCTAAGCGACCCATAACACCTCAGAGGGAGATAATCTCCCATCTTAAAAAAGAGTAAACTGAGGTGCAAAGGAAAGAAATTTGCCCAAGGTTACATAAAGAATAAACGGTAGATGGGAAACTGAATGTTGCTGCTTTTGATTCTAATACCTGTGCTTTTTCCCTTCCCTTGTCTTTATGAAAGAGGCCATGCCATCATAAAGGTGAAGGGACATTCTCAATGTCACAAAACCAATAAATGGCCCATGAAATTAGCACTTGAACCCTTCATATCTCAGGCCAGGCCACACCTGTTACTTCATGCCTCCTCTGTGGGGCCTTGTAGTTTGCCTCCCTTCATTCCAGTTAAATCCACAGCTCTCAGCACTAATGCGGCGCTTCTATCAGCTTCAGGGGTCCCCTTCATGTCTTTCTGTGTCTTTGGTTAGATTCAAACCTTCAGGGCAGTGTTAGGTATTGCTTGCTAAAATGCAAATGACCCTCACTTTGCTTTATGAATACATTCACCCTGAATCATGATAACACGGAAGCAATATCAGTGCCACTAAAAATGTATGTGTCAAAGTTGACAGCAGATGTGATCCATCCAGAGAAGCAAGCTAAGGCATGGGGAAGCCCAACCAGGTACCAGTGATGTTGTGAGCAGAGTACGTAGCTCTAATAACCCATGGTTAACATATATATGGCAAAGACTCTCAACATGTCATGGTACACTGAAAAAGCATTGCACACAGGAAGAAAAGGCAGACACATGCACGTTCATATTGCGTGTGCAGATTGAGCTGGCAGCACCACATGCATCAGTGTGATCATGGGCAAATTACTGATTCTTGGCCTCTACTTTCTTAATGATAGAAATGTGAAGAGTTAAGGAGATAAAAGTATCAAAATATTTAATCTTGTGTCTCTTGGTAGCTTCTATTCTATGACAATCATACTGTAGATAGAACAAATCTTCTCACCTAAGATACATTACTTGGTTGGTTTCTTTGAGGGTAACTCATAGCACTGGACGTCCTCCGTGCACGGTTCACATAGAGGGCCAAGCCAATGAGCTTCGGGGTCTGTCCTACTCGAGCACAGCTGCGGTGATGAGGAGTTAATGGCACCTCCTATCTTCTTCCCCTCCTTGCCCTTCTACCACCTTTCCACCTCGATCCATGACTCAACTGGCAGCACTGCAAGTCCGTGCTCCAGTAAAGCTACTGCAGTTGCGCTCATCCTACCTGCTCACGACCGAGAAGCACGATGCCCTGGAGCTCAGTACAAGCCTCTGGAGCGCCCCTGAATGCCACACACTCAGTCGACTGCACAGCTACCCAGGCTGGAAGCAAGAAAGAGCACACGGTGCCATCTGCACTGTTGCCTCATCCCCAGATGCCCCTGTGCCTGCAAAAGCCTTCTCATCTCTCGAGACCAATTGGAGAGCCACGTGTCCAACTTGATAGCCAATCACAATGCCTTCATTGTCAGAGCCCTGGAGCCATATTGCCCATACGTTGCCTACTTTGCAGTGTAAATGAGGCTTCCCTGTGCAAAGAGAAGCGAATGGATTAAAACCCACTGGATGCAAATCCTCTAGAAGGAGAGACCACTTGGTTCCTCTGAAGACTCCAGTCTTCTCTACCCGCTGCTAGGAACAGAAGACACTCAATATACATTCATTGTACCAGACCTATACTAATGGGGTCCAGAAGTCATTCAGACTTCTCTCTCGGCTCTGCACAACAATTCCACACATTCCTCAGAGGAGCCCATGTGAAGTTAATTAGACAAATTAATTAAATCTCCAGCTCAGCAGGTTATCAGAACTGAATGTACTCAGCACATCTAAATACAAAGACAATAAACAAGTCTTTGCCTTCTGCATTTATGCTGGGGGTCTCTGAAAGAAATTTTCTACCAGCTCATAACCCGAATATCCCCCAAATAGAAAATTCCACACCAAAAGGTTTTCCAAAGTAGTAATTCCACAGACACCTTATATGTCAAAAAACAGTTTTGCTCAATACCATTCAAGGAGGAAAGGTGCCATCTACAAACTTATCCTCCTAATCCTGCTCATGCGCATTCCAACCACTCCAAGGACCAAGACTACAGTGAGTGCAACAAAGGTCAAAGGCTGGGGGCTCTCTTTCTACATGTTCGGAAGCTCGGTGTGACTTTTATGAGCCACTTTGCACTTCCACCTACTCCCAGGATGAAACCACCATGAAAGAGGGGTAAAAAAGAGGACTTAAGGGCCAGCTTCTGCCACAGGAGAACAGAAATCCAGCCAGTGGCAGCCTGATCCAAGTCCATCCAGAGGTTCTGAGAAGAGGCAGAGGCCTGCTAAATGATCCTCTTAGATGACTTCAGTGAAAGGGAATCAGAACCACATGGGTTAAATTCCCCTTGAAATGCTCATGGATTCAAAAATAAGTGGAAAACTCCTTGGCACACTCGAGCATCTGCCATGCAGTCAGAGATCATTTTCCTCAGGACCTTAATGAGAAGGGTCCCCTAGACGACGCAGAAAGTACCAGACTGTCCTGCCAGGCAGTCACAGTCACGAAGCCTCGTAGGAGGACACTGTAGACACTGAGTTCAGGCTATGGACACAGAGGAATCAGATCCAAATTCCAGTCCTATTTTTAGCACTGTATCACTGTATAATCTCAAGGAGCCCAAGAGTCGTCAGGTGCCATATTAGAGAAGTATCAGTTCCTCCTTCGGGTTGTTCTAGTTCAGAGGAAATATATGCAAAACACCTCATCACAACCTCAGTGATATTTTGAAAAGTACCACCCAGAAAGGGGCTGACAGCAATGTAATTTAAGAGGAAACATCTTAAAGGAATGTAAAACATTCACAAGAGATAAGTTAACAAGATGAATTACCTGCCCTGACATACAAGCCCTTCCTTGCAGGCAACTGTGCAGGAGACAGATGCACCCAAAACGAAGAGGTGAGTGGAGGGCTATTTTGGAAACTCTAAGGCAGAATTGAAAAGTACAGTGAGCGTTTAGATTTGTCACAGTAAAAGACACTGCCACAAGCCTCCCTCAGGGCCCTCCCCCTCAGCCTGAGCACGGTTACCGCACTGTCCTCGCCGCTTTCCACCACAGCTCTGGAGTCCTCTCTCCTGAGTATCTTTAGCTACACTGCTCTGGCAGCGTGGTGTCCTGAATCCATTCAAGAAGTTTCTCTTTCATGATGATTCTGACTTAGGGGAAGGGTCAGAAGCCCCATGGTGCCAGAACCACTGAGCCAGCGGAATGAGAACAGTGTCATGATTTTACGAGGAGCCTGTTTTTCTAGGGCCATTCGTGGTGTTTTTCACCACACCTCATAAAGACTCTCCCAAAAGAAGACTCCAGAGCTGCTTCAGCATGTGTCGGGAATAAGGGATAAGTGTGTTTAAAGCCAGGGGTGACTTCTAAGGCAGATTCGTGGCAATGCATCTCTTACTGGAATAAAGCAATTTTTAAAAATTTAAACATTTTAATGTCAGCATTTATTGTATAATTAGAGTATACGGCGTACCCAGAGGGCACCCATGTTTTATACAAAGAGTTCACGTAGAATCAAATTATCCATCCTAGGGTTTGTAACACACATCTGACTCCAGGGCCAGGAAGGTCCAAGTCTTCTCTGCAGACGCACAGCCCAAGGCTGGGTAGTGTCCAAGATCGCCTGGCTACCACAAAGCAAAGCCAATGTGAGGACTGGCATTTCCTGCCGCGTGGTCCAGTACCACTCTCTCTAAATCATGTTCCCCCTTTGGCTGCAAGCCTGATAACCTTGGGTGCCAAGTGGCAACTGGTCTGTCCTCAGAGGAGCAGAGGAAGGGGCAGCCAAGTCTTTTTTCACGTTGGAAGAAGCCCGACATGTCATCAAGAGAGCCAGGCTTAAACCAGGTCAGCCAGCAGGGTTTGTCTACAGCACAGCTGAGCAAGCTCCGTGCAGGCCAGAATTCCGTCAGCAGGATGGGTGTGTCAGTGACAAAGCCGAGAGAACCTGGGCCCAGCCAAGCATTCACTGAGAGGCTAGGCATGGGGGTCTGGGGGCAACAGAAGAGAGTGTGAGGAGGTACCAGTGGAAGGAAAGGTCCTGGGCTGCCCTCCATGCATCTGCCCAGCTGGGGGTCTCTGAGCACACACAGCTCACATGTGGAGGGCTGGGAGGATGACAGGTGCCACCCCTGCAATGTCTGCATGCTCGCATTTGCAAGATTCTCACTTCCAAAGAACATCTTAACCCATGCCCCCAACAGTTTACCTAAAGTGTAATTAAGCCACCACTTGGAGAGGAATTGGCCAAGATAAAGGCTTCAAGATCTGAATTAGCTGACTTCTCCTGCAGCAGCTAGGCCAAAAATGAAGTGGGCTTTCCATAAAAGAGAACTCTCAAACAAGATGGGCATAAATAATAATTAGCACCTTGTGTCCTATCAGCCAAACCCAGTTACCATGCAGTGCATTTGCACCTTTCCATGTGAGTTCTCTTTGCTCTGTATGGACTGTTAAATATTTGATACTGTGGCCCATCTCCTGTGTTTCAAATATATGGGTTTGTTCCTTTCAACCACTGTCTGGCCTACAGTATCTTCTCTCAGTTTATCTAACCAAACTAGTTGAGGATATAGTGATTCGTACCTGGGTACCATTTTCAGTATACATCAACTCAGCAGAGGGATTGGATTTAGACAGTGATTTAAATAGCTTACATAATTGTACTGCTTATTTCTACTGGTTTACTGAAAGGCACGGCTCATGCTTCAATTTTTTTTCTTTTTGATTTTTTGACCAAGTTGGCATGCTGATATTTGGAAACCTGAGCAACTAATTTGAAGACCCAACATGCAATATAACAACCATTGTTGAATTCCTATCATCTTCTTTAGTGAAATTCTGTATCATTTTGAATGTTTTTTATGATCTTTTATTCTCTTAAAAAAAATTTAACTATTCGCCAAGAAACCATGCCTATGGCCTAGACAAGAAACCATGTCTAATTCCCTGGGAGCTAACTCTTGAGAAGCCCTGGCTGTCTGAAGCCAGGTTCAAGGAGACGGGGCACCAAATCGCTGGACTTCCTGGGGAAGGCATACTTGTGGGGCACCACACCTGCACCACAAGGACACTTTCAGAGACAGATCTGACTAACTCCAATCGCTAAAATGAGCTGTGTCCCAGCTCTCTGGACCAGCAGGGTGGATGGATCATTTGGAGTTTGGACATGGAAGTAGGTGAAGTAGAAAGGTGTTCCTTACCTCACCTGGGGGGGGGGGGTGAATGTGAAGGGCAGAAGCCAGGGGGCTGCTTCCCCTAAGCTTGCCCTGCAATTTACTGAAGTACTGACAGGGCAGGAGAGCTGTGAGCTGTGAACCATTTTCTCTATCTTAGGTATGTGCCCCTTTGACAATTTACTGGCTGCAGCAGCCGCCAGGTTTCTTTCTTAACAAATTGCAGCCCCAAACCTATTATGCCTGAGGAATTTCAAGAGCTCTTCGGAAGGGAGCTGAGTCCAATTCTTGGGGCTCCAAGCACCATGAGCATCAGCAGAGTGCTCTCCAGGAAGTCTGCGGGGCGGAGGCTGGGTTCCCCCAGACTGAAACCCAAGAACTCTCTCATTAGCCCAGTCTGACTCAAGCAAAAGGCCTGCCGAGGACACAGACCAAAGACGATGGCAGCAGCCCTGCATGGGGAGCCAGCAGGGTCCACGGTCCACACAGCCCTCTGGCAGCCCAGCCGGGCTGCGGCCCTCGCCTGTGTCCATGTGAACTAAGGAAACAAAGCAAATTCCCCTCACTTTCCAGAGTGGAAAGCTCTGACCTGCCAGCAAGATTCTGCATACTCCGGGCAGGATGGAGTCCCTCTGGCCCAGGGGAAGGAAGGAGCTGGCAGGGAGGATGGCTGGGAAGAGACTGACAATGATAGGGGCAGATTTCCCTGTCTTGGGGAAGAAAACAGGGCACAAAACAGATGGGGGGAGCACAGGCTTGCCCCTTCCCAGGGGAAGCTCCCTCTTATAGGCTCTGCCTGTCACACTGCTTATGCCCATCCTCCCCCAGAGCTAAGTGCATCCATTTCCACTTAGTACTGAAGGTGAAACAAGACACTTACACTGCCCGGGGCAGCCAGCACCACATAATGAGGTGCCAAGGCACAAATGCAGGATGCAGGGTGGGCGGCCCCTTCGAGAGCTGTGGCTTCACTGAGCACAGATGGAAAACATCGTAGTAGGAAGCCAAGCTTGCCCCAGGGACGGGCAGGGTGGGCTCCTGGTCCTGATAAACACCACGCACCTTGCTGCATGCCCGCCCCTCCCCCATCAGCCAGCTGACTTTATGGCTTTTATTTTTTAAACTTTTATGCTTATTAGCGTGTGTCTGCAGTACATAACGACTGTCTCCACCGCAAGGAGTTGGACCACGCACACAGCACATCTTCCATCTACATCGTCCCCCTCCCCATTTGGTCCTCTTCCCCACTGCAGAAGATCCATCCCCCTGTTTCCTACTACCTGGCTTTTATCTTGCCCTTTATATTTGGGCTTCTCATATGAAAAAAGTCCAGAAGATATTTGTGTCTGACTTGTTTCATCCAACACTTGTCTCAAGGTACATCCATTTTCCTACCAGCTTGTCTCTCCATATAGTAGAGATTCCCTTGTGTGTGAATGCCACATTGTTCACAGTCATTCCTCTGTTAACGGGTCACTTCTAAGACCTAGCTATCATGGATTATCCTGCTACGTCCACGGATGTGCATGGGTGGCTGTAACATGGTGTCTTGAACTCTTCTGGAAAGACGGCTAGAAAGGGAGCTGCTAGGTCAAATGGAATTTCCAGCATTCACGTTCTGAAAACTGTCCGTGCTGAGTGCCACAAGGGTTGCGCTAGTTTAGTCCCAGCAGTGACACAGGATGTAGGGGTAGCTCCCACACAAGCAGTCAGATTGATGAGCTTAATGTGTGGTAACACAGAGCCCTAGCTTGCTTCTGGGGACAGGCACTATTATCCTTCACAGGGAAGATGGGAGAGTCCAGTGTTCCCCTGGAAACTGCGACTTCCCCTGTGCTTGGTGGGTAGTGCATCTCACAGAATGAGCTCTTCTTTGCATTGAGCTTTCATGAAGACTCCTTCACCATCTTCATAGAAGCATATTCTGACACTAGTCACAAGGAGCCCCTAGCCTGAGGACCCACTTTGAATGGATTCTGGGTTTCTTCAAGCATCATGACAAAGGCTGATCCCTGAAAATGGTCTCTTTTGGGCCTCCTTCACATCCTAGTGACAAGAGGTGAGGAAGGGACAGAGCCAGCCCTGTGTGATGCTCCCCAGTCCGTGTAACCTCTCTGGGGCATAATTTCCTCACTGGAGCCACAGAAAAGGAACCCTAGGGCCTGCTCCCCCCAGAGCTGTTTGGAAAGCAAAGTATAGCAGCAGAAGAGTCGGCAGATTGAAAGGCAGGGCAGGTTCAGCTCTACCTTCACGGATTAGAGCATCTGAGAGTGGGCTGAGTGATCCACCCAGGGCTTCCGAAGCCCAGTTATGAGTGATCTATCTACCAGGGAGGGGCCCTAAGAGCTTAGTGGAGGCAGTAAAACACAACTACATGTTCTCAAGCCAGTTAGGGCTTCCCAAAAGGTGCCTCATTTGCAGTCTCCTCCTCCGGGCTCCAGGCTCTGCTAGAGAGACTCGGATTCCAGAACACATGGCCATGTATTCTGAGTGGAATTGGTGACCAACTGTGAGGGCACTACAGCAAAGCCAGAACTCTCGGGCTTTGTTCTGGTCTACAATTTGCAAATAAGCAAGGATTCCCTGGCTCGGAGAGTCGAGAGATACAGAGAGCACTTTTGGGGAAGTGCACTTCCTTCTCGTGGCCCTTGTCACTGTTCCTGCCACCAAACAGGGAATGATTTCACAAGTTCCCTTGAGAAATTTCACAAACATACCAGCAGAAATAGCATATTAAATCTCAGCTCAGCTCAAAAGTTTAAGAACTCAAATTCATCTTTTTAGACTTTACCAACAATTCCCCACAGATCCACCAAATCTTCATGTGAAAAGCATCCCTGCTCTATCGTAACAGAGTCTCTCTCTGAATCAGAGGCTTTGGCTCTCACGTACAGTGTTATTTTTGCTCATCTTGAAAGTTTACCTTAAGTGGTTTACACAGCCAAACAGCTCCACATAGCACAAAGGAGGGAGGCAGAGCCTTCTCCTGGGCAAGGATTCTAAAGCCACTTAGCAAATGGGAAGATGGTCATGAGGTTCTTGGTGGAGGACCAATTTCTTTTTTAAATGCATTTAGTTCGGGGTCTACAGGTCTCACTACACAGATCAGACTTGGAGTGATTCTCCTGTTTTTAGCCTCCCAAGCACTGGGATCATAGGCGCGCACCACCACGCCCAGTCTCAATTGGTGTCTCAAGGCACTCCAGGGCAGGGCTGGCACAGCATGCTGGGGATTGAACCCCAGTCCCTATGTCTGCCTAAGCAGGCACTTTAATCTGCTGAGCTATGTGGCCAGTCCAAGCACAAATGTTAGTGAGCACAAATGTAAATTCCTGAGCCAAACTCTCAATAATCCTATTCCACCAAGGACCAAGAATCACATTGCTACTAAGCAACCATAACAATTATGGCACAAGCAGCCAGCAGATCACATTTGGGGAAACACTGGACAGGGAGGAAAGTAAATTCAAGTTTAGTTCCCACCAACCAGCCATGTGTCCCTTGGCTTTTAAGGCTGGTTCAGCAGAACCCCAGGGACTCCCCTACAAAGAGCAGAGATGGGACCAGCGGTCACAGAGCTTCCCTCTAGAGACCCATGCTATGATGCTATGAGATCTGGGAAAATCTGACGGACCACAGGAGGCGGTGGACACTGTGATGTGCCCACTTCAGAGCTACTCCAGATTCTGAAAGGACACACAGCAGAGGAGCCGACAGTTCTTCGCTTTAGTAAATTTATTTGTTTTGCTAAATTCTGTATATGTATTACAAATGAGAAACCCCTCTGCTCAGCATGAGAGGGCTCTAAACGGCCTCCCACCATGGCATGAAAGTTTCATTTGGACACTCACTGAGGGAAGAGTGTATCCCTTGATCCATGCCATGGCTTCATTAGAAATGCCAATGTACTTTTAAACCCAGAGCAATTTCATCTTGAGGGACAAAGTTCTGCTACATTTAGAGTGGCACTCGGGTGGCACTGTACCACTGGCCCTGGTGCAGGGGACATTTCCTCTCTGTGACTGGGGCTACTGGTCCAGATCAGGTGAAGAGATGAATGCACACCAGCCCTCTGACCGCTTCAGTTATGTGGGAAAGGGAAAACTCCTTTATTGTTTTGAAAGGCTAAAAATTTTAAAGAGTGATTTTAAACCAATTATGTATGTTTCTTTCTTTAATGATGACGTTGGGTTACATTACTATTCAATGTGTTTTTTTTTCCCACTGGGAAATATCATTGGAGCAGGATCGTATACCTGACACCCAACATGACAGGTCTGAGCATTGCCAAGGTCCTCAGTAAGCACTGGAGGAACAGGTAAATAAACACCCGCTGAGAGAGATACCAAGGGGCTGCCTTGCGGTCTCGTCCAGGACGCCTGTACGTCCAAGATCTTACCACCTACGCTTACCAAGCACCTGCTGCCCAGCACTCCATTAGGCATAGAATATGTACAGGGTGAAAGGCAGGAAGCGAGTCCCAGGCTCTGGCTTTCTAGAGAAAGAAATATAAGCTGGGAAAATGTGTTGAGGCTGTGGTAATGTGGTAAAGAGGAACTGGAGAAAACAGCATTAGACAGGCTGGGGAGAGAAAAATCATGAGGTCAGGAGGAGTGGATACAGGAGTGCATCTCACATGAGGAGAGCTGGGGGCTTCCGGCCCGTGTTCTAGCCCCGGCGGGGCATGAGGAGAAAAGGCCATGGGATTAAATCAGTTTTGAACAAACTACTGCAAAACCATATTCATATTCCACTCGTGGGCTCAGCCCAAATATGTATTCATTTCCAAAGCGTATATGAAATAAGGCTTTTTTTATTCCTCCGAGAAGTCGGGCCCTCACCTCTCAGTCATCTCACGGAGCCAGCTGTCTCCGCCCCTCTGCGCGCGCGCTCCAGAGGCACTTGCCACACCCATCCTGGGCTCCCTGCAGCTCTCCTGCCCTCCACTTCCTGTCCTCAGAGGCCAGCGCTGCCCACCCGCAGCTCCCCCGCTTCTGCTCTCTAGGGTACTAGCGAGAGGAGCGTGGACATGTAGACACAGGGACCCTGAATCACGTGTATCCTTTAAAACACACATTTTTGATACACTTTGATTTTAGTCATGTTTTGTAAATGTCCAGTAAAAGAGACTTGGAGGCAAAGCTTGAGCTCTCTAGTGAGTCAGCTATTTAAAAAAAAAAAGAAACTCCACATCTAGAAGGGCCGGTGAGACGCTCCGGGCATGGTCTACACTTATCCCTTTTTCTTTCCAAGCATCTGGATCCTTTTATAAACTATATTGTTCCAGTGGGTGGTCTGGAAATGTTAGGGGAAGGTTTAGTGCGGGAGGCAGGCACGCAGGAAGCTCCAGTGACTTCGCTGTGAAACAATGACCCTGTGATGAGATGAGATATTCTCTCTCACTCTCTCACTCTTTGTCTCTCTCTCTCTCTCTCTCTCTCTCTCTCTCTGTTATACACTCATGCACCCAACCTGCCATCCCATGCTCACCCAAGTAGGCTTCTTATTGCATAGCATTATTTGTTGGACAGCACCTCTTCAAAGCAGATCAATAAAACAAATGCATTACAACCGTCTGCCGGGGTGGAGAAGCATTTCTGTGATGTGAAGCTGGGGATGTACGTGTGTTAGATGCTTGGAGGGTGAGGTGGACTGTGTCTCCTTTAGATGAGCTGGGTGTGTTTTCTCTAGTAATCATGCTTTTCCTTCCCAAATAGTTACTCTCTATCAACAGTGTAAAAGTAATTTAATTGCTTGGAAGGCAAAGCCCCGAGTGGCCCAGATCTCTATGAAATATATACTGATGAAGTAAACATAAGTAGTTGCCTGAATACAAAATAAAACCTAGTTTCTCATTATCTCTTGTGATAAAACTAGAGATGGGCTGTAAGAGAAAAGTCCCAAGTGAAACTTACTAGGAGGGAACAAAGGCACCAGGCCTCCTTTTCAGGCAATTTCACCTTCTCCCCAGGAGGCCCAAATGCCACCTGTACTGTCCCTGAGGTAATGAGTGGCCTCTCACAAGAAGTGTGAAGGGGGGCAACCCGCTTAGGACCCCCTTCTGTCCCTCTCTGACAGAAGCTTTTCTATCCAATAAAGTTTTTTCCTCAACCTCAAAAAGAAAAAAAAAAAGTGTGAAGGGACACTAATGGTGACAGATGTCCTAGGGAGCTAGCATTTTACATACACTATCGTGACAGCCTTTTCCAGGTGTGAATTGTGAGAATCACCACAGCCTACAGAAGTTAACATGTTATTGGCACAGCATTCATGCTCCTCACTGATCGAGTTTTGGTGAGAAAACAGTTCCTTTTCTCTAGAAAGAAATAAAGCTAAAATGTCTTAGCTTCTCCTCACTGGACATATGTGGTCGATTTAAAATTAAAAAGCACCCATGCTCTTTCTAGAACATTCAAAAGAGACACAGAAGATAAACTGTGACCACTTTCACCCATGGCCTTTCTAACAATAATGAACACATCTTACCAATAACACAACAAACGGTTGATTAAAAACCAAAAGGTCAGTCATGCTGACCCTGCTATTATTAAATGAGTAAAAGGAAACTTACCAATACAGGTCTTGCAGAAAAGCCAAGAATAACAGAAATACAGTAAGTTGAACACTTAAGTAAGTGGTTTTTTATGCACTAAACTAAAAAAGATAAAAGAAATTCTAACTTCCCACTAATCTCCTTGACAAATAAAACCTCTATATGTTTTGGAGACTTTAAACCTCTGTACCAAGGGAAACAACTGTTCAACAGTATATAAAACAAAGAAAAAACTGTGTACAAATGTAAATGAGGCAAGATGGAAATTATTTCCTCTCAGAATTTTACACTACTTTAACAAGTTTTGGGACCAGTAGGGATTTTTGCTATTGTTTCATGCTGGGAATTGAACCCAGGGCCTCATGCATGCCAAGCTTGCTCTTTAACCACTAAGCTACACCCCAGCCCAAGAATCCCTCCTTAAATTGAACACAAGAGTGGCATCCAATGTATGATTTGCATTGGCATTTGATGAATTAAAAACAGAATAGCAGAGTGTCTTAAATCTTTCTGAAGAACTGAAGACTGAATATGAACTCCCACAGGCCCTGTGAACCAGAATTTTTCTCAGTTACCCACAGAATACATTATTCATGAGTCTTGTACATTGGGTCAGTCATTAGTCACTTTCTCTGGAGGCCATCAAGCGCCTCCACCCTGGCCACACCATGTGCCCCAGGCCTCTGTGGTCAGAAGGGCAAAATCCAGCCCACGGAGATGGCCGCTTGGAGGTTTGGACAACAATTTCTACCCCTGATTTATCACCCTTTTCATTTGCTTTTAGGCAAGAAGGAGAAAATTTTGAAGTATCTCAGTAAATAAGATTAAATATAAAGCAAAATATAAAGCTATTCCATGTCAACTTGAATTTCATAACATAAACACCTATTTTACTTGTCTCTGCACAGTTTCAGCAAAGTCAATTATTTTTTTAATTGGATTTCCAACTCTAAGGTTAAACAAAACCTCCACCTTTTTGTGCTCAGATGTTAACACAAGGGGGAAAAAAATCCTTGTATCTTGATATTACCTTTTAAAGATCGTCCAATATTGAGTAACTTTAAAAAATCGTGTCAAGAATTGTTCTTACATAAAACTTTAGATTTGTGTTTCATCAGGTTTATATGAAAAGAAAGCACAAGTGCATTCATGATTCTCCCTGGACACAGATAATTAGAAAGGATACACTTTCCCGGCATGGTGGCCCCTGCCTATCTCAACTCTTGGGCCTGAGGCAGAAGGTTCTTTGGGAGTTTGAAATGAACCTGGCTACAAAGTGAGCTCAAGTCCAGCTTGAAGTGTATTTTGAGACCCTATCTCAAAAAATAAAAAAAAAAAAAACCTACTTGAAGATCTGGAAGGGTCTTCTGAGACCTAGTTCTACCCCTAACTTTACAGATGAGAAGTTTGAAGCCCAGAAAAATTAAGGACCAAGAAAATAAGCTGGCATCTAAAAAACCAGGATAGTTGAATGACAGTATGATCACTAAATATCCAAATATATCCCAAAGTGGTTAAGGACAGATTATTTAAAAAAGAGCAGTTCACCTAGCTCTCTACATTCCACTTCATATCTTGGTACTCGGGGTGCTCCATGGCCCTGCAGAAATGGTACCATCGCCACAGGCTCCACAGACATTGAGAGCCACAGACCCAGCCTGGACCCACAGAAACAGAACCTGATTTCCACAGGCCCCTGGTGACTCCTCTGCACACCCACATTTGAGAAGCGCTGGCCCACACCAGGATCATTCAAAGCTGACGCCCAGATTTGTGAGGATTGTCTGCATCCAGTCTGTGGTGAGGTCATTACAGAAATTAACAAGAAGGCTTTGAAAGCATGTGTCACAATATGGCAGAGGAACGTGGTACAGGCTGAGTCTGCTTGCTACGTGGGACTCGCTTTCGCATGCTTTGGCACATTTTCCTGGTGATTCATTTTACTGCATTTTATAAAAGTATCAACTCACAACAGATCAGAATCAATTTTGAGTGGAATTTCATCCCACCTAGAGGAAGAGACACTGTTCTACACAATCCTTCCTTCCCTCTAACTGAAACCAGTTGAGAAAACATCAGTGGGTTAAACTCTGAGCTTATTCCGTGCATCAGTGTTACCCGAACACTGAGCTAGACAAAGTAGGTAGAGAAAACTACAATGCATCTCCCATAGACAGCTATCCAATGCCCTCAGTACAGTGCTAGCAAAACCAATCCAGCTACATGATTAAAAAATTATCTACTATAAGCAAGTGAGATGCAGCTCAGGAAGGCAAGATTAGCTTAACATCTGAAAATCAATTCATGTAATATACATATTAGTAAATGGAAAAAGAGCATTTGGGGGCCAGGGTGAAAGCTCAGTAGAATAAGTGCTTGCCTGGAAAGTACAAGGGCCTGAATTCAATCCCCAGTTCCACAAAAAGAAAAAGAAAAAGAAAAAGAAAGAAAGAAAAGAAGCATTGAACAAAATCTAGTGGCTAGTGATGATACCTCAATGCTCAACAAAGTCTACAAACATGATACCTTGCTCAACCCAATAAGAGTCTCAACCTGTGAAAATCCTATAGCTGATGTCCTACATAGTGATAACATGATCAGTGTTTTCTTTCTAAGCTCAAGAACAAGGCAAAGATGGCACCTCTTGCCACTTTTACTAACCATCACATATGGGGCTCCAGCAAGTGCCATAAAACAAAGAAAAGAAATTTAAAAGCATACAGATTAGAAAGAAAACTAAAATTACTTTTAGTAATTTTCAGACAACATAATCCTACATGAAAAAAAAAAAATCTTAGGGAATCTACAAAAAACAATCAGCAAGCAGTTCAGTGAGGCCACAGAACACAAGACAAGTATGCAAAGAGCAATCATATTTCTGGGTACTCATGGTGAAAAGCTAAAATGATAATTTTTAGCTCACAACTATATCAAAAGCAACAAATTTACAGAAATAAATTTAATAACAAAAGTGATATTTATACACCCAAAACTATAAAATATCACTAAAAGAAAATGAAGAAGCTAAGGCCGGCCAAATAGCTCAGCGAATTAAAGCACCTGCAAGCAGGCACAGGGGCTCGGGGTTCGATCTCCTGGCCTGCAGTGCAGGCCCCGCCGCTGGGGTGCACTGAGACAGCAATGGAGACTAGGCGTGACTGCACATACCTGCAATCCCAGCTTTTGGGAGGCGGATCACTGCGAGTCAGATCTAGTAGTAGTGAGACTCTGAACAACCTGTAGACCCTTCCCTAAATTACAAAAAAAAAAAAAAGAAGAAGAAGAAGTTTTAAATAAGAGGCATGATAGCCCATGTTCTTGAGATGGGAAGAACTTGGGACTGTCAATGGCCATTGCTCCACAAACTGATCTGCAGATGTGCGAATAAACACCTGAAAAGGTGGCCAGCACCATTAGTTTCATGAAAATGAAAAATGAAAGCCAGGAGACATCCCTCCACGAGAATGGCTATCATGGAAAATAGAGTGGCAAGTGGCCAGGAGGACACTGAGACACCAGAACCTCCACATACAACAGGTGGGGATGTCACAGGGTCCCACTGCCCTAAAGAATGATGATGCAGCTTCTTCAGTAGTTACCAGTGAGCCAAGGATATGAAATTTCAATTAGAGCAGAGCAATAAATTTTGCCATTGTGTTGTACCACAGGGTGACAAGGTTGTACAATATAGAATTAAATGTTTCAAAATAGAAGAGAAGATATTTAACCTTATTTTTAAATAAATTTATAGGTTTTTACTTTTAATGAGCATAGTAACTTTACACATTTTAGAGGTACAGGATGACAATGCAATGTACACATACAACATGAAATAATCAGAGTGTCGTAACTGATGTATTACTTCAAAATTATTTTCTTTCTTTCTTTCTTTTCAGCACTGGGAATTGAACTCAGGACCTTGCACTTGCAAAGCAGGCACTGTGCCCCTGAGCTACATCCCTGGCGCTATTTCTTTGTGTTAGTATCATTCAAAGGCCTTCCTGCAAGCTATTTTAAAATATTCAATTAACTGTTGTTACCCATAGTTACTCTGCTATGCTATAGTACATCTTAAGTCATTCCACCTAACTTATTCCACCCCTATACCATTAACATCATCAAAAGAGAGGATATTGACCTTTCTCACCACAAAACAATAGGTGCATGAGATATACTAAATATCTTGATTTAATTATTAACAAGTGTTTATATATATATTGAAACACCATCCTTTCATGTACATTCATTACGTGTAAAATTTAAAAGACAATTAAAACTAATTATACAAGATATGTATAATTATTGCATGTCAATTTTTAAAAAAGAAGTCAAGCATAAATTTAGCATAAGATCCAGCTATTCTATATCTTGGTATCTACCAACGAGAATGAAATAAACAGATCCAGACATGGTGGCACACACCTGTAACCCCAGCACTTGGGAGGCTGAGGCTGGAGGCTCATTATAAGTTCAAGACCAGCCTGGGCTACAAACTGAGCTCAAGGCCAGCCTGAGCTGCTTAGTGAGAGTCTGTCTCAAAAAGACAAATAAATAAATACGTAGATACACAGGGTTACATAAAGATTTGTTTGGGAGTGTTTCTGATATTATTCATAATGCCCACAAGTTGGAGAAACTCCAAATGTCCAGCATCTGCTGAGTGTGTGGACAGCATGTGGCATGTCCACACAATGGGATATCATTCACCAACAAAAAGAAACAACACTACCATGGAGCACCAGGACACCATGCCACGTGAAAGAAGTGCCATATAAAAGACAGTGTATTATAAAATTCCATTTATGTGGATGGGCCAGAAGAGGCAAAAACTATAAAACAGGAAGGTAGCTAGCAACAGCGAAGGCTGAGGATGAAGGCAGGAATCTTTTTTTTTTTTTTTTTTTTTTTTTTTTTTTTTTTTTTTTTTTTTTTTTTTTTTTTTTTTTTTTTTTTTTTTTTTTTTTTTT
>PVKA01000146.1:0-60651 GCA_004027165.1 Ctenomys sociabilis | reverse complement strand
GAATCTTTCTAAGATGATGCATGGGATCTTCTTGGGAGTGACAGAAATCTAGGTTATGGTAATGGATGCGTAACTCTAATTTGCTAAATGTTATAAAATTGTGGGCGAATTTTACAGTATGTAAATCATATATCCATAAAGTTTTGTGTTTTTGTTTTTATTTTTTTACTCAAGCCAGGCATGGTGGCACAGCTCTGTAAGCCCAGCACCTGGGAGGCCGAGGCAGTGAGCACGGTTGGGAGTTCCAGTCCAGCCTTGACTATCTGACAAGACCTATCTCAAAGATAAATAAGAAAATAAATAAATAATCAATTGTTGAGTTGATTCTTCTATTTGCATAGAAGGTATACACATTTTTTAACCAGCACAGTAATAAACCAGGCCCTAGAAGTGCCAAGTCCACTATTAGATAGCTTTTTTTTTTTTTTTTTTGCAGTACCGGGGATTGAACTCAGGACCTTGCACCTCCCAGGCAGGGGTTTGTGCCACTGAGTATCACCCCAGCAAGTCTACTGTTAGATACCCTAGTCTAACTAGCATACTACTTTCTTTTTCACTGACTGAATAAACTTTGTATTTGTAACCTCTTGGGGCAGATTAGCTCATTTTTCAATATTTCTCCTATATTTTCTCAAATCTGTTTTCTCCAAAGCATCCCTAGAACTGAACAATGTCAAGCCTTTGCTCCAGATCCTGCTGGAAACCCTGAAGAAAGAGGAAAGCGGAGCCCTTGGTGATGAGGTAAGTCAGGCTATGGGGCTCGGAGGCAGCGGGGCTCCCTGTGCGAACACACGGGGGCACAAGCATAGTGCATGTTCAAGTCAATTTTTGCTCAGTTATTAAATCATTCACCCCATAGTCATTCCTTTAAAAAAAATTTTAAAAATAAAAAACCCAATGTTGTTGCTATAAACAACATTTTTATTTATTCTGGAGTTGTGGAGCTAGAAAAGAAAACCTTTCAGCCTGCGGAGGAAGGAGCGCTGGCCTGCATGCGCTGACCACACTGGGCCAACAGGCATCCAGCGGCCAGACTGCAGGGGGTGTCGGCCGATCAGCCCCAGAGGAAAGGTGATTCTGCCAGGGGATGAATGACCCAGTGTTTCTGAGCCGAAGGCAAATGGGCTCACCTGCCAAAGCCGAGGACACATTGTTTGCTGGAAGGTAGTGTTCACACAGCCACAGAAAGACCCTGCAGGACAAGGACGCTCAGGATACAAGTATAACGCACTGGCCAAGGACCAGTGCCACACTGCCACCAAGCCCCCGAGGGACAGCAGGGGAAGGGCAGGCCAGGGTTAGTCCAGCATTTCAATACCACCCTCCAGCTGATGGGAATAACACTTAATAAAAAGCAGGCTCCAAATGCAAGCTGAATCCCCAAATTCCCTGTGAACCACTGCCTTAAACACTGGTTGAAACTCAGGCAGGACAGTGATAGCTTAGGAGCATCTGTCCTAAGCCCACAACAAATCCAAAGTGCTCTACAGCACCACATACATCATCACATCAAACCGCAAAACATCACAGCAGTATCCACCCAAACAGGCGCTGACGCAGAAGGCGCTCATCTCCAGAGTCAGAGCCAAAATCGCCAGTAAGAGACCTACAGGCAGCAGTAAATACAAATAAAAATACCTGAATACAGGAGTAATGAAAACATCTGGAGACTGTGAAACAAGGCTGTCAGAGATTTAAGAGCTGCATTCTAGGAAGAGATGAGGCTCACCAGTACGGTGGGCAAGCGCCTCTTTTCTATTACCTAAAAAACTCACAGGTAAGAAGAAAGTGGAAGTAGAAGCCAGGCATTCAGGCACACAGGGGACCAGAGTGAGCACGCGTATGAAGGGCTTTTTAGGAGCCCCTCATGGTGCCCTGTAAGTACAGTGAAGGTTCTATACAAAAGAATGTTACACATGGCAAGAAAATAGAAAAAAGTGAAAATGAAAGGCGCGGCCCAAAGGCTTGACGAAGTGGAAACATAAGGCTGTAGCACAACACTCAAACGCTTCTATCTGGTAATCATGCAATTACTACAAGTCGCACTGATGCCTGATCACAGAGGAAATTACGATGGAAAGAAGAAAGTCAAATGTTGATGACAGCGACAGCTCCGGTATGGTGAGAGGTCTTTCCTCATTCCCCCTCTCTCTTCAAATTTTCTTAAATGAGCAAAGTAAATATTAATAGCAGCTGCTCAAGGGCCTCCGAGCATCTTCTCTAGCTTCTCTCAATCTTCCATGACTTTTAAAGATACTTTTCACATCATCTATGATGAACACATCACTCCCAGTTCAGGATTTTGTTAAGTAAAGGATTGAAATTTAAATCTTTGAAAAAATTGCTGGACAGCATAGAGGAAAGATTAGCAAGCTAATTAAAAGATAACATGGGGTTGGCAAGATGACTTAGAGGACTAAGCACCTGCTTTGGCAAGCACAGGAACCAGATTTCAATTCCAGGTCCTGCATGCTGTGCTGGCCCTGCCCACAGGGCATGCTGTCTGGGCGTGGTCGTGCATGCCTGTAATCCCAGCAACAGGGAGGCTGAAAACAGGAGGACCACTATGAGTCAGAGATGAGAAGGCAGAGAAAGCAGACCAAGCAGATGGGGCTATTAAGTGTGTTCTGTGCCATGCAGCTGGACACGGGGAGGCAGTGGCCACTGATAGGCTTGGCACAGCTCTGGCCAGGATTAAGGCATGAGCACTGTGTCACCCTTACCTGCATACAGCATAAGAGACAGTAAGTGGCTTCCCTCCTCTCCCTTGTTGATTCTGCTGTCTTCCGGCTGCCATGAACTGCTGCTGCTCCTCTGCCATTTGTCACCAGCCCTGGTGCCAGCTGAGTATGGACTAAAACCTCTCCTGACTGTGAGCTAAGCAAACCTTTCTCCCTTCAGTTCTGGATGTCAAGTATGTTGGCTCACCAGTGAGAGAAAAGTAACCAGGACGGCCTTCCACAGTGAGATTCAAATTCTGAAAGTGTCTTCAAAAATCTGTAGTTTTGCACATATTTATATGCACTGCATTTACACGTACAGACCAAGTCATACGAGCATTATGATACAGAATACACAATATAACTTTTATGGGAACTACGTATCTATAGCTCTTATTGTGATATACATTAAATTTCCATAGCATACTGAATGGCATGTGTCACATTTCTATACTAAGTTCCCTCATTCTCATTGTATTTTTTTTTTTTTTTGGCAGAACCAGGGATTGAACTCAGGCCCTTGCACTTGCCAGGGAAGCGCTATTTCACTGAGCCATCTCCCCATCCTCTTCAATGTATCTTAATAAAATATAATAGCTATAAGTTAAACAATGTGGCCTGTTCTGCTATAAAAAAGACAATGACCAATTATTTAAAGTAGTTATTACTTTTTAATTGTTAAAAATCTTTATTTATTTATTTATTTATTTATTTGGTATAAGGTCTCAAGCTATGCAGCTCGAGCTCATAGTGATCCTCCTGTCTCAGCCTCCTCAGCACTTGGATTACAGGCCTGCACCATCACATTGGGTTTTGGCAGCCAGCACAGCCCACCCAGGGTTCCTGGGCCTGCACGGCATGCAGTACCGGGAACTGAACTCAGGTCCTTGCACTTGCCAGGCAGGTGCTTAGACCGCTGAGCTATCTCCCCAGCCCTCAAAGTAATTATTATAATAAAACAGAAAGGTCTCACAAGATGAAGTGAAAGGGCAGTTAGACACTAAATAATGTCAGCAAATGTAAAATAATAGTTCTTATTTTTACCTCTTTTAATTTTTAAGATGTTTACTGGTCCACATGCATAGTCCACACTGATCACAGCCCTCACAGGAGGCTGGACACTGCACATCTTAGCTCTGTCTGCTTCCCCTTCCTTTGGCCTCCTTCCCGTTTCCTCCATTTCCTGGCCCTCTTCCCACTGGGAAAATAGTCTGTGTCAGTGTGCTGAGACTCAGCCCTGCATAATACCCTGTGGCCCAGCAAGGAAACCTCAGCTTCCCAGCCAGAGCCCGAGCAAGGCTTTCTGTGAGACAATGGCCCCAGGGCCAGGGAGATGGCTTGGCTGTATAAGTGTCTGCTAAGCAAAAGCAAGTCCCAAGCAGGGCCTGTCTTGTGCACAACCCAGTTGAGGAGATAACAAAGTGCAATGGCCTCCCTGTTCTGGGGTGTGGAAGAAGTCACTGTCCAGCATGGCCAGACAAGTCTTCTCATCTGGTGGCTATCTAAGAATGTGCTGGAGGAAAGGCATAACATGCATAGAACAGGAAGCTACGAATGCAGCCTGCAGTGCTGATTGCTGACAACAAGAGATAAGGCCAAAAACGGTCCCCATCCCAGATTACAAATGCCCTCATAGCTCTTGCAGAGGAGTCTGGACTATTTCTTAAAGACAGTAGAAAGTGGCTAATGTGCCGACGTATGTTTTATAAATACAATTCTGATTCACTCACTCAACAAGCATGCACGAAGCACCTACTTGTACCAGCACCATATATGGGAACATCTATACCCTAAACACACCCGTTCTTCCTACCATTGCAAAGCCAGCACAATAGCATGCACAAGCTAAAAGAAACTCTGGGAAATGTTAATAATGTGATTAAAAATACACAAAAGCTCAAGAGAGCAGAGCCGCTCTCATGTGACAGCAGGTCAAGATAATCTGGAGTCTTCCATGTGGAAACTCAAAGCGTGACACAAAACAGCCCACCATTTTATGAAAATGGCCATTGCTTTCTTTGTGTAATTTAAACATCAATTTGAGTGAACAAGTAACTGAGATAATCTGCCACATATGAAAATATTAACACTATGAGCTAGCAAAATTCCAAGGTTATATTAGATCAAATTAATACAGATGTATCTCTTTACCCAACAGGCATTCCTAGAGCTATCTTGTTCCTAAAATTACTTTATTCTTTCAGTTCATATCCTTTCTCTCATGACATTTTTTAAACCAACTCTTACAGTTTGTTCTAGGCTCTACAGATCTTTAATGTTCAAGTCTTTAACCCACCATCAAAATGAGAAAAACTCTTCCTTCTGCTGTCATTCCGCCTGGGCCACGCCTACTTGAGCAATAGCAACCCAGCCTCAGACTCTCTCCTCGACTCTCGGCTTTGTCGCATTGGACCATGAGCTCCTTCCTAAGTCACAGGCAACCGGCCTTACTGGGTGCTATACCCAGCACATCCTAGCTAGCATTTGCTGGAAGATGGAAGGGAAGAAAGAAGGGAGATAGCTAACTGGAACACAGAGCCTGAAATGCATTGGGAGCTCACCACCGATACCACTCATGCAGCATGTTTATTCTGAGTCCACCAAGAGTCACACACATCTAGTAGCAGAGGACGTGAGTACTAATAAAGGCTCCAGTAAGGGCAGTAAGGGGAAAAACCCCTGCCTCATGAAAGTGGTAACATGGCAGAGGCCGGATCGCAAGTAAGCTGAACAATGTGGAAGACAAGCTGCATGGGGGTTCAGGAGGAGGGGTTTGCTATGAAGACAAATTGCTGTTTCCTGTTTGATGCCTCACCCTCAACTTTTGTTATTTTTATTCCCTTCATATAAGGAATTCATGCTTTCCTTCTTCAGCATCCCTTCCAATGGCAATTCTTTCAGAGCGCATAATTCTCAGGTCATTTTTTAACCTCAGCCTTTTCTTCTGATGCCCAGCATCAATTGGGCCATAAATCTGTCATATGCTACTACTAGTTTAGGTCTCTCCAAGTTATAACCATGAGGTCCAGCCAAGAGACAGAGAGCCCCAAAAATGCTCTCACTGCAGCCCAGCTGGAATCTCTTAGTTCGTTACTTTCAGTTCTAGCCCATGCCTCGTATGAGGACTCACAGGACAGGAAAAACTAGGTCACAGTCCTGTTCTCAAGATCCATAATTGCAATCCCCCCATGATAACAGGATCTGTGCCCAAATCCATGGGAACCAATGTTTCTCCTTCCTTAAGCCAAATCATTTGATTTTCCCTTGTGTAACTTGAATCAGAAACTTGATTCTCAAAACAAAAAAAGCATTTTAGGCCTATGCACCACTGATTAATTTCAAGGAGGGGCATCCAATTATCTACCACTACTCTTTCTTGGCCCACTTAAATGAGACATTTCTTTTCCTTGTACTTTATGCACTGTAATGTGCTTGGGCATTTTCACCAGACGAATATGATCAGGACACAGATGAGCTGGCCTCTTCAATAAACAAAGCTCTTTTTTCTTGAGTTGTGCGATCCAAAGAATGTTCACTCGGCCCTTAGTCCACAGCTGGTCATTAATGACCAGTTCCACTTTTACCTTCCTATTTTATGTACTGTCAATGCTCCATAATGCATGAATTAATGATATAAGTTAGAAGATGAGCTAGTTAGAATGGAATGAACACCTATGTGAAGCTTCTTTTCATATGGTCTCAGGCAGCAAACACATCAAAGCTTACCAAGTCAAAAGAAAATCAAGCTGTACTTGACATACTTGTTAGCAAAGCAGTACCTGCCTTACACCAACAAACAACCTTATATGCACTACCTGCAAGAATTTGAAAATCAACACATATCATGTCAGCCAGGGAATAAGAGGAGCAAATTGAAAGTTGGTTCCAGCATTTCAGAAGAAAAATGTTCTGAAATCAAACCTCAAGGTTAGCAAGGAGTTCAAATGTATTTGGGGGCACTCATCAAAACAGAGAAATTAGGAAGAAAATTCAAATCTCAGGGGCCAGGGAGATAGCTCAGTGGAATAAATGCTTCCCTGGCAAGCACAAGGGCCTCAGTTCAATCCCCAGTTCTGCAAAATTAAAGTTAAAAAAAAAGAAAAGAAAAAGAAAATTCAAATCTCAGAGGGAAGAGCGGCAGGGTCCTGTGTCCACCTGGCTCTTCCAAGGGCCTGTTCCTGGGGCTCCTGAGGAAACTGCACAAACACTACTTGTGCTGGTTAAGAGCGTTATTTTTTCAGGCTGTGTGGCAACACTGTGAACTGGATGCTCTGGACATGTTTGTGGTTTGCCTTACCCTTTGTTCCTATTCCACTCCCACATGTGTGTTCTCCAAAGTGATTTATTCTTAATGGAAAATGTCAGCTTGAGCAATCCACTTCCAGCATGTTAACACTTAGGGAACTCTTAGTGGCCATCCCCAAGGTGGCGGCCATAGCCCGTGAGAGGTGGCCAGGTGGCCAGATGCAGGCCGAGCACCCGAGACTGCCACCGGGGGGCCCAAGTGCTCCTCGAGGGCCTTGCAGGCATCCGAACATGGCACTCACAGTGGAAAATAAGAAGTGATTCTTTGCATGGCTGTAGCTGATCATCTCCTCACACACGCACATATCAGTGCTCCCAACACCATGTCAACTGAACGTAGGCATCGTTCCAACTATGAAGCAAGAGTTTTAATAATGGCAGTAATTTTTCTTTTTGTATTGCACTTTCAACCACATACCGTTGAATATTTCTAAGTTTGTTGTATTTGGAAACTAAGGGAGAAAAAGTTGGTACACTCATGTTCTGTGTCCTTACTAGAAGGTCTAGCCTCCCTTGAGGGCATGGAGAACACATGGAAGAACTCTCTGGAAGCCTTATGATTCAGATGCGGAGTTCAGCCATGAATCTGTACATCCTACCTGGAAAAGACCTGCGTAAGAGAGGGGCGTTCTTTGTGCCGTCACTTCCTAGAACATGGGGTGGGGAACTAAGTGGCCAATCAGGTTCTTTCAGGACCCTAGAAATGCCCTTCACAAACACCTCGTACTCTTAAAAAAGCCTAGGCACATTTGGACTCAGTTTACCTAAAGTCTCCCTAGTTTGCAAGGAGGCATCTCCTTTCTGCAACCACTATGATGATGGGAGTTCTTGTTGGCATTAGCTTCATAAGGCTGAAAAAAAAGGGCAGGGAGGGGTCTGTAAAAAATTTTATCCTAAAATCTGATAGCCCTATATAAAAACAAGTGGTATTTTAAGATGGTACAAATTACTCACAGATATTGAGGGGGAAAATACCCTGATAAGAAGTCTAAGGATTGCTGTGAGATGGATAAAGGAATAAGAAATTCAAATTAGGACTTTTCTCTTTCTGAGACCACCTCTGGTCTGCCTTGCGACTCCTTGGAAATGCTTTGGATGAGAACACTCACTGAGACAGCATACCTGCGTGCTAACACTCACACTCTTCACAGAAGTGTGTGGAATGTGGTTACTGTTGTATAATTAAAGAAGAAAGTGAGAGCCTATGGACAGCAATGAAATACCAACTTTGAAATTGAGGCAGTTGAATTTGACTTTTGATTCTTGCTCTTTTTTTTTCTTAGTTACTGAGCTCATAAGAAAAGGCTTGAAATTTCCACCCTTCTTGCTATTTCTCAATCCAACATCTTTTTTTCATTTTCTTTTCCTTCCTGGTCCAATTTTTCTGGCTGCTCCACAGCCAATAAAGCCTCAAACCTACCCACAAGGTGAGAGGACCCAAGAGAGATAGACATCCAGCCACCACACGTCCACCAAGGATAAAACACACAGACATCCAGCTCACCCTCCGTAAGTCAAATGGGACAACTGCATTTCTTGAGACAAGTAAAAGGTGTCTGTTAAAAACCACTATGTGGGGCCAGAGAGAAATCGGTGTATCTGTCTGGCAAGCGCAAGGTCCTGAGTTCTTTTCCTGGGTAACAAAAAAAAAACCCAACTCTGATATGTGCTAGCACTATTAAAAAACAAACAAACCATAATACAACCCAGCACTTGGAGTTTTCAATCAGTCAACCAACCAACCAGTCAGTCTGCTCTCCATTGCCCTTGACAACCACATCTTAGCCTTCCCATCCCTGGTTTCCAGGCTTCCTGAGATGCTTCCATCTCCACTTACACTGCCTCAAGTGCTCTTTGTAAGGTGGCTTCTTCAGATGGCTTGGAAAGGTAACACCCATTCTAGGGATGGCAGACAGCCCTACTATGGGGAAACTGGGTCTTTCTTAGTACCCACAGGAAGGCATGGGAAAAAAGAAACAAAATCTACTATAGACCATTCCAGTGATGCCAGACTATGCCAAAATTTGACCCAAATTTGAATTTCTTCTGAAAGCCAGATCTCCCTGTGACCAAATGTTCTCAGAGCAAGTAAATGGTTAGCATGTTCATCCTCATCCCTGTAGGCCATCCGAAGCAGTTCACTTCTGTTCCTTCCATTCTCTCTCATTTCTGCTACAGATGAGCTACAGCAGCTACTCTGTCTCATAGACTTTAACTGAAGCCGATCAGCATTTCATCATCCAAAACCATGAGTCTGAGGAAAAGAAAGGCTACCACCAAGACAGTAACCAAAGCTTCAGGCCCTCGCGCAGTGTGGCAAGGTTTGCCATGGCTTGCTGTCAGTGACTGACCAAAACAGGCTGACTGCAGGACAGCATCGCAGTGCCAGGTCACATGCACCAGCCCTGTGAAACCAGTCCTGTCATGACAAGTGATACATGGGTACACACCAGATCCTTCTTGCATTTAGTCAAAGGCCACTGAGCACCTACTAGGGTTCCTATTTTCTAGCCATTGTTACAAGCTTGTCCAAAAGCCCTGTTCTCCTGGATCTCATGCTCTATAGGATACTACTGTCCTGTTGTGAGTTCACAGGTTTTTAATCAGAAAAGGCAATCTTCAAATCTCCTGATCTGTGTGTGCATCAAGAAAACAGAGTGATCATAAAAGAAACCTAACTTTCCACCTTTGCTGGAATCCTCACCTCAATGGCCCCAACAAGATTTCTGTTTACAGAAATGACCCCAGCAGGATGTCAGGTCCCGAGCAGACAGACATAGCAGCAACACCTTCCCTCACACACCAGGCTCTCTGTGCCTGTGTGTTCTCAGGCTCAATCCAGGCCACAGACCTTCCCCACCCACCACCCACTTCCAGCAAGTTCCTATACCCCTCACTGAATTCATCACAGCCCAAGGTGACATGGTACCCACTTACAAAAAAGAGCAAGCTCTCCCCAATAAACTCAACTCAAGATTTGGCAAGATACCTGAAGTACAGAATTTAAACCACTGAGCTAAAACTAAGAGACTCAGAGGACAAAAACAGCAAAGGGTAAATAGTCTGAAATCAAAGAGGCATGCACAAGGAAAGATGTAAGATAACTAAAAGAAAAGAATAATGACAACCATGAGCTTTCAAAGCCAGCCTACTATGGGGCTGGGGAGATAGCTCAGCAGTCTAAATGCCTGCCTGGTAAACCCAAGGACCCAGGTTCAGTTCCCTGTGCTGGCCACAGAAACCAGGTGTGGTGGTGCACATCTGTAATTCTAGTGCTGGGGAGGCTGAGACAGGAGGATATGAGTCTGAAGTATGTAGTAAGACCCTGTGCCAAATAAATAAAAGATTAAATTTTTTTTTCAGCAAGTCTACTATGTGTATGTGTACCACATTCTAGGGGCAGGAGCTCATCCTTAGGCCCCACCATACAGGACTTGCCCAGGTTCCCACCAAGCCCTGTTTCCTTAGATCTAGACTGTCAGAGGCAGGGCATGTTCATAAGCACTGCATCCCACAGCAAGGCTCACATGCGTTCTTCTCTGGAACACGAACACTTCATGGAACTCACTTGATTCTGAGCACAGAACATAAGGATGACACTGCTCATCGTTTAAAAAGGTCAAAGGGGGAACAATCCACTGAAAGTTTGGATGATAGATCACCACTTTTTATACGCCTTCTAAGGAATTCAAGAAGTAAACTATGCCTGAAAACTGCTTATATATTCATTGTTGGAGTTTAAAATGCCTGCTGAGCTCACAGATGCAAGGGCGAGGTAGAAAATGGTGAGTGGGACAGATTAGGCCCCCCTATTGGAGCAGCAAGGGCTAACCCCATATGCCACTGCCACGGAAAGCCACGTGCCACACAGCATGGTTCCACCTGCTGCGCGCAGCAAGCCTCCAACAATATTTGCTGTGCAGTTTTCAGTATCTTTCAGACGCAGTCAGAAGTTATCCTTCCAAAGCCCACAAAACCACATGTGGCATCACAAAGTAACAAGGCCAAACAGTGTGTTGCTAGGCACTTGTTGTTGTTGTTCACATAAACCACTATGAACCCATCCAGCAGCGGAGGTGGTGGCCGCGACTTGTCCAAATAGCAAGTGATTTACTGCAGCCCAAGGGCCGACGAGGCTGTCCAAGGCGCTCCCCAGGAGCCAGGCCATGGGCTCCCAGTCCAGAGCAGGCCTCAGCTCTGACGCTTGATGCCTAAACAAACCCTGTTCCATGCCCTCACGCCAGACATTTGTGGGGCACCTGAATTCTATTTAAATAGTGTTGCCGAGAGAAAACCAGGGGTCAGAGTCCTCACAGGATTCAAAGGAGCAGAGGAAAAGCAAAATAAGTCACGTAAGACCCAGGGGCCTTCTGACTTTTTCAAATTGTTCTTTTTATTAGTACATGAGCACATTCACCTCTTGGTCCTTCTTCCTTTCCAAAGGATCTGTCTCTGTTTCTTATTATTAGCTTCTCTTTTACTCTTTGCTCCATTTATACTTTGGGTTCCTCATGTAAGAGAAGACACTCGATGTTCAAGCGTGTATTTGTGTGTTGTGCGCATCTGACCTATCTCACCTAACACTGTGGACTCCAGGCACATCTACCTCGTACAAAAGGCCACAGATACCCTTCTTTCCAGCATAGCAGTACTCTGCTATGCATGTGCACCTCCTTGTCTTTGTCTGCTCATCCGCTGGACACAGAGGCCTCCCCCAAGATTCAGCTCGTACACACGTGCTACTGCAGCCATGGGCGTGCATGGGTCCCTGTCTCCTGCTGACTCTAATCCCTCAACCCTCTGACTTTGAAGGACTTTGAGAACATGGAAAAACTGTCTCACTTTAATCAAGTCCATGTTGAGGGGTTCTTTGGGGCACATTCTCACAGACAACCAGAGCCACGTGGCTTCTGATGCACTATCAAAGGTTCTGGATTCTGCTGTTGCCCAGCATGGGTGTCCCAGTTTCAGTGCACAGTCTCCATGCTTGCTGTCCCACCCGGGCCTGGGGGTGACAATCAGCACTGTCACGCCCCTGCCCAAACCACCATGGCACCTGCAAAATCTGGCATCTGCAGACAAACACAGTGATCTCACCTTGGAACAATTTCTTCACACACTTCACAGATACCTTGCCAAAACTGAAAGCTCACATGATGGCATGAGTGCTGTGGCTTTTAGTTCCCCAGGTGCTATGGCTGTCCCAGCTTTCCCTTGATGGTACCACTCCTCTCATTCCTAGGCAACTGAAGAAAAACCTACCTGGGGTTCTGGGAATAAAAGCATCTCCATTCTTCCCCCCCCCCCCCGACCTCGCTACACCAGACCTGCGCTCAGGGGCTCACACCCTGTGCTCCAACCCAAGGATGAGTGTGGAGCGCCCTGCCGGCCATTCACAATGAGACCAGCTGAGTTCCCTTCTGTGTCTGTGCTCCTGTCGGTGAAAGTCAACAAAACCTTTCCATAACCTTCAGTTAGCGGTTAGGAAAACAAATACTTTTCAGGCCACAGGCATCATTACATTTTATGGGAAAGGCTGTGGCCACTGCTTCACTTTCTCTTCTCTTTATGACTATTTGCACTGTTGTTGTCTTAGCCTCCGTTGTGACTGCAATAGTTGAGTGTGTGTTAAGAAAAAAAAAAAAAGCACATGGTTAATATTATATCCTACATAGAACATTGGCCTCATCTGAGTAGGGCATCCAAAAAAATATGCTGTTCTAATAAAACAACCAAAGTTCTAAGCGGAAAAAGAGATCACTAAGAAGGCCTCTGAGTTTAGGTCTAACTGTGGTAGTACACAAAGATTTCACGTATCATTCAGGAAACCAAAGTCTTCAACCAAGATCAAGATTGCCTTTACTTCCACACACACGAGGACGTGTTAATAGCTAATGCGCATTAAACACATGTTATGCACTTTACAGATTCCTGAATTTAATTGCTCCACAATCTCAGTAGATAAATACTCATTTTCCCCATTGCAAAGATTAGGAGCTGTGGCTGAGACCCAGGCAGAGATTTACACAGGGCCCCAGAGCCAGTAAAAAGGCAGGATTTAGCTTCAGAGTCTGAGCTCTTTATCACTGTTCAAGGAGCCATTGGGCAGTTTTTTAAAAAGAAAATTTAGAGAAACATAACATCTCCTACCCAGGCATTTTACATGAAAACAATAAATGACTGTCACCTAACATTGACTGGTTGGCATGAGGACTCCTTTGGGATAAAACTTAATTCCTGAAATCACTTCCTTACCCTTTCCTCTCATTCACAAAAGTGAAGAATCACAGTGCAGATGGCGTGAATACAGGAGGGCCCTACACACTCGGCGCTGGCATCTCAGTGCGGCCGCTTTGGTTTGGTTTTGTGATAGCTTGTTCCACCCAGCAATGTGGAAAGCACTGCAGAAGGAAGAGGTCCTGAATAAGGCCTGAAAAGAAACAGTCCTGTCCCACTCCTAGTTATGCTATCTGAAAAAAAATTAAGGAATTTTCTATGGTGTTTAAAGGTTGCTTTCTATAAAAAACTCAAATTCTATTACACACTACTTTCCAATACTAGTTTCAGACCATTGAGATGCTAGGAGTGCCTCTGCTTTTATGTTTTCCCTAGTACGAGAAAGTTCCAAAATATTCTCCATTGCTTAAGAGAAGTTAAATCATTGTACAAAGGAGCAGTCAAAATGTACTTCTGAAGGAGCTTGGCTTTGTCCGGGTCTTCTAATGTACATTGGCTTTAATTTACAGAATGCATCCTTGGGGTTCCTAACAGAATGTGAGTATTTCCAGGGGGCTTCAGAGAAGAAATGAATCCATAAGAGCAAAGCACGTTTAAAAATGGTTTCTATTTGCGTAAAAGTTGCCTCCAATCCACAAGCCTTCCCTTTTAGTACTACTCAGCATCCTACAGCAGGCAAGAATTCCAGGGCCACCACAAAGTGAAATAGAAATGAGCCTATTTTACAAATGGAATCATCAGAACATTCTTTATTTTCGAAGGCAGCAAATACCCCAGTTTTTGTTTATTACAAAGGTCTTCTGAAACAGTTCAGAGAAAAGGGATTCCTGCTGAGGCAATATGGTGGAAAATTGGAGAATATTTCCTTTGTGTGCTCCACAGAATTCACTGCCCACACATTTCAATTATAAATATTTCATTCATATTTCCTTATAATATACAGATGCATGGTAAGTTCCATTGTTCAGAACACCTTTTCTTAAAATTTTGCGTTAAACAGGGTTAAACTAGGCCAATCAAATATTTAATAGAAACCTATCCTCTTCACAGCACTAGCATTGGTATGCAGTGAGACTAAAGAACGTATTGGGGAATACCAAGGCCTGGCAGAGAGACTGTAGATGTCAGTATTTTGTCATCCTCAAAAAGAGATTAGAAAATTTTATAATCTCAACACTGTGGGGCTGATACACCAAATTTACTTCTCTTTCTTACTTTATTTATTTTTTATTTTTTGTGGAACTGGGGATTGAACTCAGGCCAGGCAAGCGCTTATTCTACTGAGCTATCTCCCTGGCCCCCCAAATTTACTCCTCAAAGAAAATACTAATACTAAGCACACCCATTTAAATGAATCACTTATGCTCCATCCAGCAAAGAAAATATTTTTTAAGAAAATTTAAGATATTAGAATGTGCTGTTAAGTGTTCCAGGAAGTGGAATTATAGATTATTTTATGATAATATAAGTATTTCAACACAAGAATCAGTATGTGTATGTGGGAAATTTTGACAAGATAATAGCTCATTTCTTATTTCTTAACAAACACCATTAAAAATCATCAGTATTTATCCCCAAAGACAAAGACTGGGTCATCCAATTACTTTAAAATGCAATAAAGTACAAGAAAAAGAAGAAACCATTATGGAATAAAAACACTGAAAGGGCTAACACGATCCTTAGTGAATGCAAAAGATCAAAAGTTCAGCAGACACATGAACCAAATAATGGAAATGTGGACAGGGTCCCGAAGCAGGGACATCAGCAAAGTGACACAGAAATGGATGGAGGCAGGAAAGGGACCTCTTGTACCAGGAAAATGGCTGGGGAGGAAAGGACCTACCATACTTGACCTTCAGAGAAAAACCTAACCAGTCTGAGAAAGCAAACTCTGACTCTACTAATTCCTTCCTGTCCTAGTTCAAGAAGTCCAGGCCAACCCCATCATACCACAGAGTCCAGAAATTGATCCAAATTTAGTGCAGCTAGCCTCAGTGACTCAAATATAATAACAAACCCTCAGGGAAAGGCTATTTCATGTCACACTTAAGCTTATGGTCAAATGAGTCTTCACAGACACACAAAAGGTAAGCAACTTGTAATGACCTTGCTCCAAAAACTGCCAGAGAATTAGACAAGTCCTGAACTCTTCAAAGTGAATATGGTACATGGAATCAAAATATTAAATGAAGGAAGATGTTGCTATAAGCAGATCAAGTGAAACACTCCAAGTGACAATAAATAGTCATTAAAGAGCTGGCCACATAGCTCAGCAGATTAAAGCGCCTGCAAGCAGGAGCAGGGGCCAGAGATTTGATCCCTGGGCTGGAGCTGAAATGGCAATTGAGACTGGGCATGGTGGTGCATGCCTGTAATCCCAGCTTCTGGGAGGCTGTAAACAGGAGAATCATTACAAGTCCAATCTAGTCATGAGACCTTGATTACCCTGTAGACTCTTCCCTAAAACACAGGGAAAAAAGTAATTAAAATTCAGCTCTTGATGGCAAGGATATTGCATGTGTTAAGGCAAAAAAGAAAAAGGATTTTAGAATTGATGGATTTGGAAACATGGGGTAAAATTAAGTCAATAGTTTCCTTCCTGCAAGACTCCCAGGGACTCATAAAAGAACATGCTGTAGACTTTCTGAAATGACACTGACCACAGATGCCTCACTGCATGAACCCTACTGCCCAGACAGTTCCAGAGACAGCCCAGACCTCTGCACAGTTGATTCATATGAAAGAGAGTTCACAGAAGTCTTAATGCCTGCTCAGACAGGAACTGCCCATGCTCCCACCAAGCCTGCGAGCACCGGAGCCTGGGATTCCTTTCTTCTTGCCTCTTCCTGCCTCAGTAAGCCTCCTCTCTGTGTTGTTATTTCACTGTTTCATAATTCCATGTCTGTCTTCCCGAAAAGAATGATGCTGTTCCACCCAGCTATACCTTTCCCAGATATCCTCCCAGACATATTACAGCAGCCCATGCACACCCGTGGCTGTAGCAGCATAACACACACTAGCTACCTCTGTGTCTACCAATGAATGAATGGATAAACAAAAGGCAGCATTCACACATGTGCGATGCTGTTGTGCAGGAGGAAGGATGAATGTGGAATGGATGCACTTGAGGCCACCACGTGAAGCAGCATGAGTAGGACACACGCAACACACACACTTGGACATCATGCATCTTCTCTCGCATGAGAAACCCAAAGTATTAATGAAGTAAAAAGCAAAATAAAAGCTAAATAATAAGAAACAGAAACAGATCTTTTGGAAAGGAAAAAGGACCAAGAGATGAAGGGGGGTGGGTGGGAGGAAGAGACATACAAAGAATGAAGTTGTGATATGTACGTGGACCAACTCCCCATGAGGAATGGAATTATTTTGTACTTAAGCATTACTAATAAAAATGACTTAGAAGCAATTATAGTAAAGGGTGTGATGACAAGAACCATATACTCCTTTCTGATCCTATTCCTGTTCCTAGCCGAGCACTGAGCCTTGTTGAATATCTGCTGCCATTGTTTTGTCTAATTCATACATCTGTAAAGGATTGTGTTTGACATAGACACTGGAACAAGATGCCACTAAGAGATCTGAAGGAATTAGACTCTATCAGACGTGTTCAGTCTGCTGTCATCCTTTTCCTCTTTTCCCTCTTTTTTAATGTTATAATTACATATTTAAAAATAAATGTTGTCATTTATACATATTGGCTATATTCTATATATTCTGTGTACCCCAAGACAATTCCCAGACATTCGATGCAGCCAACATTGACCCCGAGAGGCCCTTGATTCTATTTTTTAATTGATTTGCCTACTAAATAAAAGATGCTGACTTCTGAAAAGTTAGAGAGGAAGCAAAAAAAGAGAGGGAGAGGAAGGAAAATTGGAAAATCATAAAGAACTTTCTTGAAGTTCTGATGCCTGTCTATCCAAGATGGTGACTTTTAGGCACACATGGCTACTAGCTGCTCCAAACTGGATAAAGACTAGTATTACATGCATTGGGTTCCAAAGACTATGCAAAAAAGAATACATCTTATTAACAATGTTTAGTATTGAATATTTATCGAAATAAAACTTTTTGATATACTGGATTAAGTAAAACATTATCAACATTAAATACACCTTTTTCCTTTCCCTTTTTATGCATTTACTAGAAAAGCTAAAATTATATATGGGGCTCCCATTTTTCTACTCTAGTAGTGTTCTGAACACTCCGGTCTAAGAAGTGGCTGAAATATATGAATAACTTGCAGAAAATAGTTTTATCTTTTTGAAAAGTCGACAAGAGCATAAACTAAAGTTGAAGACACACGCTCTGAAGGTGAAGCCACAACATCGAGTTTCACACCCAGCCAAACGGCTGCACTGGACATCAGCTTGGCCAATAGAAGAGCTCATTCAACACAAGCCTCGGCTGACACATTGGGACAGACAGGTGACATCAGGGCCTGGCAAGCACACGGTCCTGAGTTTGATCTCTCGTGCGAAAGAAAGAAAAAAAAAAAAAAAAAGATGCAATAAAATGTCATCTGAAAAGGTGGCAGCAGTGACCTTGATCCTCGCATCAAGAAGGTGAGAGCATCCCCAGGAAGGAGACAGCTGGAAGGACTTCCGTGGGACGGGATGCGCCGTTGGGTGGTGCGTTCTGGGCAGCTGGTGGAGGGCTGCACTGCAATGCCAGGTCAGAGCAAGCCGCAGGGCCATGGCTCAGGCTGCACAGCGTGTGTGCCTGCGTAGCAGAGGGTGGAGGGCCACAGTATGCCAGAACCTGGCTGGCCAGTTGCTCAGAAAGGGTTCCAAGGGCGGTTGCCACTGCATTGGGATTGGTCTGCTCTCCAGAAATACATTACGGCCAAACAATGTCTTGGTGGCTCTGTGCCACCACAGGGGAGAGCTGGTATTGGGTGGCTGGGATCCTTTCCACAGGGCTGCCTGGGGCAGCACAAAGGTTGCAGAGGGGGCTGAGGAAGGAAGTGAAAGCAGCAGGAAGAATACATGCCCTGGCCCACGTTATGGGATCTGCCGAGCCTTTACCACCAACAGCGGGCAGTGCATGGAGCAGGGAGGTAGAATCCACCTCGGCCCTGCTGTGCCAGCCAGGTGTGTGCAGCTAGGCAGGTGGAGGAGCTGGGCACCTTCCACACCTGGGTGACACGGCCATCAGAGGCCACGTCTTTGTCAACAGATGCCATTCCTGAAACTGTTGTAGGAAAATCAAGCCTGTTCAATGATCCACCAGCTGCCTAGTGTTGCAGTCCTATCTTATTTTTTTTTTCTTTTTTAAAAACATGTATGTATTTGATAGAGTCTCACTACACAGCTTGGACCCGATTTAAAAACATGTATGTATTTGATAGAGTCTCACTACACAGCTTGGACCCGTAGCGACTATCCTTGCCTCAGCAGTCCTATCTTAAACTGCAGGAGCATCCTGGGCTGGCCTCCTCAGCTAACTACTGTTATTTACTTTCTATTTAGACTAAAAACAAAAAGGGAGGCTCCTAGAGGGCTCCTGCGTATTTTCATTCCAATGGATTATTGCTCATTGCCCTTTTGAAGAGAAAAAAATTATGTGCAGTTCACAGAGCTCCGCCTTGCAAAGGCCCAGCAGGCTGGGCAAGACTGCAGCATTTACGCAGGGCTCTTAGTAACAGCCCCTAGAGCTGGAAATCAGTACCAGAAACAATTCTGGAGAGACAGAGAGTGAGATGGAGACAGACAGAAAGAGAGACAGAGACACGCAGAGACACACAGAGACAGAGACATGGTGAGAGACAGAGAGAAAGAGACCCAGAGAGAGATGGAGACAGACAGAGACTCAGAGAGAGACAGAGAGGAGGAGGAGGAGAAGGAGGAAAAAGAAGAGGAAGAAGAAGAGGAAGAGGAGGAGGAGGAGGAGGGAAGGGGATGCATCTACATTTCATGGGTGCCTTCCAGAAAAACACCAAGAGAAAAAGCAGCGCGTGTCACGTATTAGCTCTCTAGGTGTCTACCCATATATCTACTGCTTCAACCTACCACTGCTTTATTGTCTATCAGAATATTTCACCTCTGGATTTTTTTTTAATTCCTACTCCCTACGTCCAGTTTATTTCACTTAACACAGTGTCTTCTGAATCCACATATATAATAATAAATGGCAGGTTCTCCTTTTCAAAGGTCATGTGATATTCCTTTGCACATGCATATACCATAGCTCTTTATCCATCAAGGGACACTAAAGCTATTTCCATACCTTAATTATTGTAAATTATGCTCAAATGACCATAGTTCATACAAAAATGTATTGGGGATTTTTGTTAAATAAATAGGCTTCAGCTACTCACAAGACCAAAAAGTAACTGTGAGAATACATAAATTAGTTACAGCATTGTAACATTTTTACTACTTATATGCACCATACAACATGCTGTAAACTTTAAGTATATACAAGAAAAGTATTGTTTAAGATTAAAATAAGCCAATCCTTGATTCCAAGAAGCTGTAAAGACCCATGACATATACTTACTTTTATGAATTTGTATCCAATGTGTGTAGTAGTTATACCTGACTACTATAACTTTGAGTTGCTATACATCAGGATTTTCCATGTACTGGACTCAATGTAGACCGGGCAATTGTTGGGTGCACACCAGACACGCTTAGTAGCTACTTCACAAGGTGATGCCTTTTGAGAATTACTCCATGAAAATATTATAAAGCTAACTGTATGAATTCATCACCTCTATATCCTAAGAGAGAAACTAAAGGATGAGAACAATAATTTCTCAACTGTCAGTTGCTCGTAGGCAGATATGACCCACCTAGTTGTTTGTTCCATTCCCCTTCATGATCGCATAGACAAACACCACCCACCCCACCTGCAGGAGGCAGGAGTAGTGAGCTATCCAGGTTACCCTGCTCCACTCTGCCCAACTGTTCCTTTCCCTTAAAGCCGAAGCATCCCCTGTCCACAGCCTCCCTAGAGTCAGCACCATCAGGTTTTTGCCCTCCCAGCTGGGACAAGGGTCAGAACCTAACAGAAGAAATGAATCAAGGTCCAGACGAGCCCACCACTCGCTCACTCTGTCGCTCGCTGACAGCAGGGATGAAACTTATGGAGCCAGTACAGAGGGACTTCCAAAACGCCCCCTCCTCTGGCTTAAACACAATCTGACTTTTAGACGCCCATCCAATCCCACAAGCTTTATGAGCCAGGTGAGAACATTGTTTTCACTGGTTTTTCTTCCAAACCTGCTTTTGACCCCCAAACAGCGAAAATGGGTAGTTGCCCACTGCAGGCACCAGAGTTAGTTATAAATCCTTTTAGGCCCTTTCTAGGACACTCAGGTGCCTCCTCGAAGAGAAAACAGGTCGTGGGTTTGCTGAAATGTACTGCTGACTCTGTGACAGCCTTCCAAAACAGCTGTGGTATTGTAGGAGAGCGCATAACAGTCCTGGGAGCCACCCCAACAACAAGATTCATGTCAGATGTCTGCTTAGGTGCGTCCGTTCAGTCCTTTGGACCCCACTTATATGTTCTGCAGACAGACTCGAATCACTCTTTCCAAGAGTAAATTGGTATCCTTAAATCATTAGAATCAATCAAATAGAGCAGTATTCCAGAACTACATGCTAGACACATCCAAAGTACTCAAGACTTCTTTCTCTTGGTTTTAAAAATTACGTAAAAGCTACTTAGTTGAACTCCCCCAAGGAGGAAATTCACCTAGCTAGTAATAAAAAAGACTATTTTTCTTTTTCATGTTCTTTCTTTTTCTTTCTTTTTTTCTTTCCAGCTATGAGCATCAAATTCAGGGCCTCTCCCAGGCCAGGGAAGCCCTCAACCACAGAGTCACACCCCCACCCTCCAAATTCTGGAACAGTGCTTCGCAAAAAGTTTCTTACTCTTACCCTACAAGTCTGCTACCGCGATTTTTTCCCACCAATCCTCAGACCATTCTCCCTGTTCATTGAGGTGCCCTGGCCGGGTGCCAGGGGTAGCGCAGTGCTTGTGTCTCCAGGCATAAGAGCCGGACAGGCCTGGCTGAGCTCTGATTTTGACAAGCAGTCTCTCTTTGGACAAGCTGTTTGATCTCACCTCTTTGCCTATGTTTATGTCTTTATTAATGGGGGTTATCTCTTAAAGTGCTTCTGCCAGGCTTTGTTTTGTGAAGTCTGTGTTGGGTCTTGGGAGGTGGTGTATGCTATTCTGTGTGTTTGGTTGGTTGGTTTTTGGTTTTGAGGTCAGATGTCACTAAGACTGAGCTGGACCAGCTGAGCTCCCACTTGCGATCTTCCTGCCTCAGCCTCCTAAGGTGCTCGGATTTGGGCCCTGTGCCACCACACCCAGCCTTCCACACAGTCCTTTGTTGATAGTAACTATAGCATCAATGATGCAGGTGTGCTCTCACCAAAGAAGCAGCCAGCTGACCTCAATCTGGTATTCTAATGACAAAGGATAATGCAAGCACTGCAGGGCCAAGGAGGCCTTGAGTTCCCCTGGAAGCTGGGAGTGGGGGGACCCCCAGCAGGGGGCAGCTAGAAATCACAGATGTAAACTGATAGGAAAAAAATGTTAGGGGAAATGAAAGCAACTTGGAGACACAAAAAGAATACCAAGGGACAGCCCTGGATCCAGGCTGCCACAGGAGGAGGGGGGGACTCAAGGACCCAGAAGCCAGCTCATACAGGAGTGCATGACAACCAGGTGGGACCTGTGGCGAGGGGACCATGGAGCCAGTGCTGCTCCCAGGCAGTTACAAAACACTGCAGGCAGAGCGCAGCCCCACGCCACTTACCCATGGAGGGAAGCAAATTGACATATTTATTTCAGTGACTAAAAGTGGCGCGTGAGATGCACTTGCTTCCTGACCCATTCACAAATGATCCCTCTGAGTCATAATTCAAGCATGGGCTTCTTCCATTGCCAACCCAAATGCTTATGTTCGGAAATTATTAAATTTCATTTGTTGGCATTATACAAGCCAAATCCCTCCAGCATCACTCCCCATGGGAATTTCTCCCCTGTGCTGGGTCCCCGAGGTAGTTACAGAGGTATGAAAGTCTCATGGTCCCCCAGGACAGAGATGGTGGGCCTTAGAGGTGCTAGAACCTGCCCCAAAGGCTCCTTTTTTTCAGGCATTACATCACCATAGGACATTCTCGTTTTGTATTTCTCCTGCCACTTACTTGGTTTTGGGCAAAACATATCTCTATCTCCCTACCTGCTCACCAATGGAAACCTTGTGCCCCTGGGGCATGACACTTCTGACCTTGGTCTGAATTCAATTAGGTACCCACAGCCAGCTCCCAGGACTGCCCACCTGCGGGCAGACAGCAGGCTTCCAGAGCTCCTCGCCCAGGGCCCAGGACTCCATCTCCAGGCCTTGTGATCTCCAACACTGGCAGACCCTCTCCAAAGCCAGCCAGCAGCGCGCTGCATGTCAGGCACTGGGAGGGGAGTGGAAATAAAGACAAGGAGGAGGACAAAGTTGCTCTTCAGGAGGAGACCCAGACACGAGCTGTGACAGAATGTCACAAGTGCAGTGAAAACAGCCCCCTGGAAGCTCCTTCTTAAAACTGAAAAAGCTACATCCCAGTGAAAGTGGAATATGACCAGCCCCAGGCTTCTCCTGCTAGACACAGTGCTACCCACCATCAGGAGATGTCATCCGGGACTTGCCCCACGCTGCAGCATCGGTTTGTCGTCCCTTGGTTTCTGGGGCTTTCTAATCACTCCTGAAATCACCACCAGACATCTGAGAAAAGGATGTGCAGCCTCCAGGTCCTTACAGAAGCAAGTGAATAACTTCCATAAAAGCCAGAGCTCGTGGAAATCCCATCGGTGGAAACACAGCACTGCATCAGGAACAGCCTTCTCCCACATGGGAGGGAAATGACACTCGTGCCTGCCCTCCTCCAGCACAGGTCTCAGTCACACTCACGTCTCGGTCACACTCAAGGGGACAAATGGGGTCGAGGGACTAAGGAGAGCTGGTTCCTGCTCCCCAGCTGCTCTTCCACACATGCCTGAAAACCTGCCATGCGGCATCAACTCAATTTACATAATCACCACTGTGTAGCTTCTGTGGGCCAACACACACTCACACCCTCCTGCACATTTCAGCACAGCCGCTCTCCTAGAAGGGGAGCAGCTAGAGGGAACCCAAAACTTGGAGAAACCCTGAGTACAGCACCAGTTCTTCAGCACTCCCACCGACTTCATCATTTACCCTATTTATTAATCTTGGGTAGAGAGCAAATCTTTGAAGAAATAACTGCGGCATGGCTGAATATCACGCTCTCTGGATTTCAGATTGTGTTCCAGTCGATGCCTGAGCTACAGGGACCCATATTCTTTTATTTATTTATTTATTGGCATGTTCAGCCCACCCTGAGAGGGATTCATATTCTTGGCAGCAAATTATTAACCATGTTAGCAGATACAGAAAATTCTATAGTGTCATTCCGTTGCTGATTTTTCCAAAACGAAGTAGTAAGCTCATGTTCCCACACCCCAGTTCTCAAGTCACATGCTGGCAAATGTGATCTTGTGCCTCACTTTCCTCAGGTCCATAAGGCCACAAACTGGTGCTACCTACTGAGAGCCGCTGTCTTTATTACTCTTCATAGCAACGGATGTATCCGCTCCAAGGCAGTAAAAGGATGGGTGTGAAAGTGGTGCAGACAAACAACTGGAGAAGGGTCTCCCAAAAGAGGGTGGGGTGAAACTTGAAGGCCAGGGGTCCGGGGTGCATCACACAGCCGCCTTCACAGAAATACAGCACAATCTGTCCACTACTAACTGCGACTGACCCAGAGCTGCTCGTCAAAATGTATTACAGTACTTACTGCTTCATTAGAGAGTAAGTGCATGCTAGCGAACTTGTACAAATAGAAAAGATAAACAATTTTTCACATACCACTTTCTACTGTTTTTTTCAACTATGTCTTAAGTGACATTTATTGGATATTTGCTACTTAATCTCTGTTTCCCATCTTAGAGTCAGAAGATCTTGCAACTTTGGATAAAAGTGATAACTGCAGTTTTAAAGTTCCTGAGTATTGTTCAATTACAGGTATGTACAACATGGACCTTCTAAATTAATATAAACTGGGTGTGTGGTGACACATGTTTGTAACCCCAGCACTATGGGAGGCTGAGATCGAAGGACTAAAAGTTCAAGGCCAGCTTAGCCACTATCCACTTAGGGAAAAATCTGTGTCAAAAAAAAAATTCATTTTTCAAGGGCAGAAGGTATAGCTTGGAAGAGGGAAGACACTGGGTTCAACTGTCAGTACCAGAAAATAAAAACTAAAAAAAAAAAAACTATGAAACTGAGAATGATGAGAAAGACTCCATAGAGACAGAAAGATGATTAATAAAACCAAAATTCATAGGGAAGAATTTAGGTGTAGACACACACCTATGAGCATATCTCGACATCCATTGCATTTATTTATTGGTAAGTAAAGCAGTGTCTTTTAAGAACAGCTGCGAACATCAAAGTTGAAAGCAGAAGACCCATATTCACACAGAAGCTCCAGGTTATTTGTGTGGCCCTGGGGTTCCCCAAGCCATGGTCTTCTCCCTTACACTGGGAGGATAATGCTACACCCTTTCCCAGCAGACACTTGCCATTCCCATTGTGGGACCCCAAAGCCTAGTGGTTCTGCTTTTGTGTCTTCACTGTCCACTTCGCCCTTCCCATACACGTATTTGCTGGAAACCATTTCTCAAATTCAATAGGACAATGCAGAGCTCCATCCACATCCTTACAGAAAGCTGTCCTTATGGGATGTCGTGCCCACCGGTGTGAGGGCACACACTCACCGCTCGGCCTTCCCCTTTAGGGGCAGCCAGCAGCCCGTGTAGTCTGTCACCGTGGACACCACCCCAGCAACAACCAGAAACTTCCTGAAAGCTAAGCAAGACCACACCGCAGCTGCGTGCACCCAAAACCTCCACACAGCCCAGCAGGCTGGGCACCAGCGCGCCCTCAGCGATGAATTCAGAAAGCCTTACCTCTCTCGCACTGCGGTCCAGTGAAGCCGTACGTGCAGGCGCATCGGTTGGGGGCCACGCACCTCCCTCCGTTGAGGCACCCACTTTCACAGACAGCTGGAAGACAAAGACAGGCAGAGCAGCTTCATCAGGGAGCGATGCCAAGGAGCAGCCCTGGGGTCCCCATGCAGGACCACCAGGAAATGTCACCCCTGCGCCTGCTTGGCACCACCCTTCAGGGAAGGAAACACCTGGGAAACCCAAAGGGGCCTCCTCCTTGTCCTCCTCCTCCTTCTGCTACTGCTGCTGCTCCTCCTCCCACTCCTTCCCAGCACCTCTGAATCCAGTCCCACCCAACTGTGCCCTGATGGACATGTCCAGTGCGGCCCTAACTTCACGGCACTGTGCACAACGGGCCACGGGGTTGGATCACATGGGTCCAGTGGCAGCTCTGCTGGGTCCCATCTGCCTCTTCAGAGAAACCACCCATGTTCAGGACCTAGATTCTCAGCTGAAGGAAGGCAGAACACCAAAGGGCTGGAATTCAGAGCCCAAACTGGGCTGCAGGTGCTTGGCACAGGGGAAGCTGGGGGAGCCTCTGGGCAGGTGCTGTAGGCTATTGTGTCCTTTTCTTCATTTTCCTACATTTGAACTTTTCCAAATTTCATATAAAAAATGAGCTTGTTATTTATTTATTTATTTATTTATTGTGGTACTAGGGATTGAACTCAGGACCCTGCACATACCAGGCAGATGCTTATGCTACTGAGCTATATCACTGGCCCCCAAAAATGAGTTTTTTACAGGTAATTTCATCCTTCCACAAAGAAGAGACCTGGGCAGAGGCAGTCACGGTGAACAACGCCTGTGAATGAACTCACAGACCCGAGCACAGACAGGGTCAGGCTTAGCCCACAGGAGACTCAGCCCGAGGTCACTGGGGATGGTATGGGGCGAAAGGCAAGAGATGCTTCCAGGTGGAAGTTGTGCACAGGAAAGGAAGGCACACAGTGGGACAGGACTCGGCCACGGCTGGGCACCGGGGGCATTGGCTGCGAACCAGAGGCCCAGGCAAGCATGGTGCTGGGAACCGAGCAGAGCAGCTCAGCACCCTGTCCCATGTGGGAACAGTGCTGCGTGGGCAGAGCAAGTGAGCTGTCCTCCCCCCAGGGTCACCAGACGTCTGCAAAAACGCTGTGTGCCCAGTAAGTGGAAAAAAGCCATCCAGAGTGCTAGACTTATTCCACGTGTCCACCCACGAGTGACCACCGCATAACCTCACGGTAACCATGGTTACTCACGCTGTCCACAGTGTGTCCCTATGTATCCTTTCTGACAGAGACAGTGGTCGTCACTGCAGCTGCCTCCATTCATGCAGCGGATGTTACAGTGTTGTACTTGAAAACAAAAGAAAAAGAATGACTTGTTTTTTGCAATTTAAGTACATGGAGTCCAGCAGTTCACAGGACCTGATGGTTAGTGACTTGAAGACGAAATGACTTACAGGACTCACCTGTGCACGCAGAAATGACCTAACTGACTCAATCACTTGTATGTACAAAGCCATTTACTTTTTTTTTTTTTTTGTAGACAAACTCTCACTGTGTAGTCTGGGCTAGCCTCAAACTCACGTGGATCCTCCTGCCTCAGTCTCCCGAGTGCTGGGATTAGCATGCGCTGCCACATCCAGCTATGAAGTCATTTACAAGGCAATCTCATTGTTACTTTGGTTTTTATTTTAACTGTGTCAAATGACTTCTCTGATGTAGCAAGGCTTACTACTCAGTGTCATTTCTGTAATTTACACCAAGAAGGGCATGTGTGAGAGGAACCACACAAGATCACGGTGGCAATAATTTTCCTATGATGTACAGTCTCAGATAGGCAACTAGAGTAAGAAAAATGTCATGCCATTTTATTAAAAGGGACTCTAGAGGCAGAAAAGAGCAAAAGGAAGTCACCTTGGAGTGCATTTAATAATCAGATTGATAAGGGGTGGGTGCTGAGCTATTCCCTTAGACAGAAGCCTTGCACCCCATAAGCCAAGCGGTGTTGGGAATCTGGCTGTCCTGCTGTCACCTACAGAGGCACCCATTTCCAAGTGAGGGTAGAAGGCTCCAGCATGCCTAGGCCTGAGCCAGCCAGACCCTGGCAAAGCTGGACTCCTATTTATATTTAGTTAGTTAGTTAGTTAGTTAGTTAGTTAGTTAGTTAGTTGAACCAGGAATTGAACTCAGCCCCTTGTGTTTGCCAGCAAGTGCTTAGTCTAGTGATCCATCTCCCCAGCCCAAAGCTGGAGTCTTAAGAATGACCTGTGGGCTCTGCTAGAAGAGACCAGGAGTGCAAGTGTGTTGCTGTCTCTATCCCAGCTATCTCCGTTTCAGTAACTCAGGAATGAAGCCAGCACTTTGGAGTCCTCAGGCTGTCCCTCCAGTGGCAGCAGCCCTCACACACACAGCACAGGAAGGCTGCTCCTGTTCCCTGTGAATCCCTCCCGCCCTTCACTCTGCAAGGAGGCAGGCCATGAGCATCGCGGGCTTGGCCAACTCTATTTTCTCCTGTGCAGGAGAGTGAACTCCCACAAAAGATCGGACAGTTTCCTATCCAGAGAAGCACAGGCCTGCTCCCACACCAGAGCTGAAAGAATGAGGGACCAAATCTCGCCCAAGCACACGGGCACCCTTCAGCATGCCTTTCCAGGATGCGATTTCCACAAAGAGCTGTCTCCCTACTTCTTATTCCCTATCTTTTACTTAGCTCTTTTGTGTACTTTGGGTCTTGTGCAGAAGAGAAGTGCATGCCAGCCTCTTCACAGAAGCCCCCTCTGACCTCTCTATGCAAAACACAGTTCTCACCTAACGTGGAAATCCCAATTGCCCCACCATCCTGTTGAAATGTCTGGTCTTTCCTTGTGCTTTTCCAACTTGTCTTACCTCTTCTCTCCCAAACTAGATGGGAGACCTTGCTCCTCAGAGGGTATTTTACCCTAGTATCGCTATCTGTAGTCTATCCCCAACCTACTTGTCTGAAAACTTTGCTTCATGGAGGGTCTGCTGTGATTTTTTATTACATCCCTACATTACCTACGGTAGTGGTGGGCTGCCTGTAGATGCTACAGGAAACAGTGCTAAGTTAATTTCTGTTTACTTGATTCATGGTACCTGATGCTGATGCCAAGAGGCCAGGCCGAGCCTAAGAAGCTGCCCACCTGCGCAGCCCTAGTGAGGTTGCTGTATTAAAAAATTATCATTTTCTTCATTTATAAAAGTAGAAATGACTCCTTTATGGGAGTATTGTTATAGAAATCAAGCAACCTTGAAAACTAATTCCAACAAACTGTTATTTTAGGCTCCTCTAATTCTATTAAAAACATCCCAGCCAACATGTTTTTGAACTAAATTGTTACAGTTATAATTATGCAAAGGGAAAAAGATTTGGTGAAAACTCTGGATGACGCTCTAAGTAGGTCAGGAAAAGGTGTACAGCTGCTCTCAAATGTGAAGTTATACTTAGCTTCACCCTATCTTAGAAAAACAGTAAGGATGGGGAGAAGCACAGGAAATGATGTCACCCGCCAAGCAGCAGAGGAACTTGGCCCACGGACTGATTTCAATTAGAGCAGCTCGAGCCAAGAGCTCATTCCCACACAAGCAACAAAGCCATGGAGTGACTCTGAGATTAAAATGGGAAGAAATGAACGGGCTGAAAATCAAAATGAATTCATCTTTTTTCAGGAAAAATAACTCCATTTATTTCAAATATATAACAATGATTTTTTAAACTCCCTTGATATATATATACCTTTACCCTATTTTCACGGGAATCATTTTGAGCATGAAATACTCTTTTTCCCTGAAAAGATAAAGCCACTCAGTCAGGCTTAGGACACTGGTTACTCCAGTGGTCTACACAAGCCAAAGGCTGTGAATTCATGGAGGGACGGAAGGAGGGTCCACACAAGCCAAGGGCCACCAAAGGGATGACTCACGGTGAAGTCTCAGTGCCCTGGAGGAAGCAACAGGATTTCCATGGGGAAGGGGAGGAGCCAGGTAGGGAGCAGGGTGGCCAGGCAGGAAATCACTCGAGGGAACATGCATGCCCATCACTATTCATCCGGATTAAACTCCACCACCAGTGCATATTCTAAAGTTCACTCTGACTTAGACAAGAATTCCGGGTCTCATCATTAGCGGATCAGGTTCTATGCCTCTAGGAAAAATAAAAAGCAACTGAAAACTAGAGAATCCCTTTCCACACATACAGGTAGTGCAGTCTTTACTGGATGTGTTAAATACCTCACATCATAATATCATCCTAAACTCAATCTATGTTAAACTTTTAGCAGAAATAGAGAACATGGGGCAAATACAAGTGCCAACATACACGGGCTTCCGCTGTCATGTGTGGCTAGCCCTAGGCCTGACCCTCTCCCCACAGGGCTTCTTGCAGAGCTCTGTATCCTGGAACCAACAAAAACCATTGTCATTGACCTACACCCATGAGAGGCCCCAAGTTAATGTCTGTTCAGTTCAGATCTTAGTAAATCGTTGCAGTCTTTCAACAAGTGCTGGCTGAACATCTGTTTTCATTGGCCAGGAAGCAAGAAGAGTGGAAGAAACCTTAGATGACAGCACAGTAAATTAATTAATATCTAAATGGAGTGCACTATGGGAATGAAGGGGTGCAGGTACCCCTAGATTCAAAAGATACTCTTCATTTCATGACAACCTTGGTCAACCACTGCTCAGGCTTACTACCTGTCCTTTCTTTCTTGTGCACGTGGTACTGAGGATTGAACTCAGAGCCTAGCGCATGCTAAGCAAGCACTCTACCACTGAGCTATGTCCCTAGCCCCCTATGTGTCTTTTCATGCTGCTATGCAGTTCTGTGCATCTTGTTGATATGGCCTCAGTGTCTTTTTTGTATAGTATACCTTGTTGATGTAGTACTGTGTTTTTTCCTGATTTTACTGTGTAGTTTTATGTTCTGTATACATTACAGTGCTGTGTGTAAGAATTATGCAAATAAAATCAGTATCACCGTGTTGGGAGTTCCTTTGCCTGTGTGTTCTGAATACTGTAATGGACATACTACACAGTTCCTCAATCAGCAACCAGTGCAGTCAGTGACCCAATCATGAAACTTGGGTGGGTGCTCTCTGCAGGTAAATGAGGAGCATTTGCACCTCTAACACTAGTTCTCTTGGGGTGCACTAGGTCAAAATGATGCCGAAGATGGGCTGTAACTGGCAGAAAGTCTTTCGAACACTTCACAAAAGAGTATCCTAACAGTGAGCAGGAGTCCTAGTTTCAGCATAAGAAAAGCAGAGACAGAAAAATGAAACAGGTGGAGCAGCTCCTGGGCAGAAAGCAAAACCCCACCCAACTGTTTATTTCTCAGGACAAACCTGAGTAGATTCCATGTGTTCCTCTCTGACCTGTCCATATAAACCCTACAGCTCCTCAGAAAGTTTCTTCAAGAGGCTCTGAGACTTCTCCATCTTGCCTGGGATTGTATGATCCACCCTCCAACAGAATTGCTTCTCTGCTTCCTTATACTCTTAGAGCTCAGGCTGTTGCTTGGAATATAAGCACTCCCAATTCTCAAGGAGTGGAAGCAAACCACAAGTCAGAAAATTTGGAAAAACTCTAAGGGCTTAGGCAACATGCCAGCACTCCCCAACTTGACATAGGAGTCTATGGCAGTTCCGATCAAAACCCTCAAAGGCTTTGTAGAAACAGACAAAATCATCCCAAAGTTGTCCTTGGAAGGCAAGGAAACTAGAACAGCTAAGGCGATTCTGAATTAGTCTGGTCCTGGTGCTCTGTTTTGCTTTCTGGTTGGTCTGCTGTGAAAGCATCTTTATCCCGGCCGTCATTTCACTTGAGCTTCTTGGAGCCTTTTTCAGCTCAGTCAGATTTGGTTTTTTAAGATAAGCTTTAGTGACGTTTCACTTCTAAGCAATGTGTCCTTAGGAGCCACAGGACATTTATGCACATAAGGGATGTCAGTGCTGTTATCCCTCCAAGTGAAAACTGCTTTTGTCCTCTAATGATTCTACCTGCCCCTGTGCGTTGTCATCTCAGATGAAGAGCCAAATTTTACAGGAACACATTCTCAACAGTTCCATGTGTTAGGCTATGAGTTACAGCCCCCTAAATCTGGGGAAATGCAATGTGATAATAATATTAGAGCAGGCTTTGGGGAGATGACAGGGTCCCTCAGGCTTGACCATCAGGAATGGGTCGGTGCCCTATGACAGTCCCCCTCTATCCTCCAGGTGATGTCTATGAGGAACAGCACTCTGCTCATCAGACATCAGGCATTGCTGGTGCTTCAATCTGGGGCTCTCCAACCTCTAGTACTGTAAGAAATCAAAGTCAAATGTCTATAAATTGTGCAGCTTAATATATTTTGTTATAGCACTGAATGACCTAAGACTCCCAGAATACTTAGGTAATTCATGTTGGCAGATGAATGTCTACACACAGTGAAGAAGAGCCGGAGTCACTCCATGGATCCCCATAACCAGAACAGGTGTTTATGAGAGCAAGGATTCCTCAACACCCATCCCAGCCAGACACTGACAGAGGAGAGTGCTAAGCAGAGGTGGAAGGGGAGTTTAGAAAGCCTCCATCAGGTCCTCTCTAGCTGAGCTTTCTCTTGCCCTGGTGCCTCAATGACCAATGTCAAGGATGCCACCAGCCCTAGGGAAGCCACATCTTCCTGTGGCCCAGGAGAAATGTTGAAGGGTAATCTGGAAGGGCTGCAAATAGCTGGGCCCAGCTCCTCTGAAGGTCACAAAGGGATTACTGTCTGCTCTAGGACCCTTGAGTCAAAACCACCCATAAGGAATGCCTCCTTCTTCTGCACTAAGCCACATCCTCAGTCTTTTTCATATTTTATTTTGAGTCAGCGTCTTGTTAATCCTGGGTTTGCACTTGTGATCCCCCTGCCTCACCCTCAGGAGTGCAGGGATTGCAGGCATGCACACCATACCCAGCTCTTTCCATTGTCAGAAGCGAAAACTGAGCCCCTCGTATGCCCACAACTCACCAGGACTCCCTTATCCCTAGCATACAGCAGACAGGAATGTTTTCACACAAAACCATGGTGAAATGATCTTAGTCGGCCCCTCTAGCAGAACAGAAAGTGAAGGCAAGCACTGCATGGAGTCCAAGGGAAGGTTATCATCTGCCACATCTGTCCACACATGCCTCCTCCACGCTGTCACCAGAAAGCTCTGTAGATGTTCCTACAGATGTTCCCTGAATGCCACTTCCAAAAAGTAGAAAAGAATCTTGGTCCTTCCAGCTACCCTTAATTTGAAACATTCTGTCATCTTTAAGTCTACAAGATGTGCAGATAATATTAATTCAATGAAAACCATGATGATTTTACAGGCTCCAAATGCCTCCAAGACAGTGGTGAGAATCTGGTGAGATCAGATTCTCCTTATACCATTCATACCTACAAGCTGCTTGGGAACCATCCACATGAGAGATGAGATCCACCCACACATGTAAGATTTCAGTCTCTAGGTCGAAGGTGGCCTCAGACCTGAGCACCCTCCTCTCACCAGCCCAGCACTGGACAGAAGAAGTACCAAAAGCAGTGTCAGTTGGCTCAAGGACCACTCTAAGAGATGGGCTCATTCTCAAAGGGATAACTGCACTCTTCCCTGCCCCAAGGCTGGCTCTCCTCAGTGGCAGCTTGGAGGTCTTCCTGGTACAGCTTGGGATGCTCAGCACATGTCTTTGAGTGCTGCCAGCTGGCTTCTCAGCCTCACTCTATCCCTCCAGCTTGGGCACCTGCGCTGTGTACCAGGGCCGGCTGTTCTTGGAGGACACACATTCAAAATCAAGCAGAGATGCAGTGAGCGTGTGCTATACTCAGTGCACTGCACAGGATTCTCCAACCCATGGGGGAATTTCTACCCCAATAGAAAACAAGCTGCATCTAGCATTTGGCTTCTACCATAAACAGATTCTGAGTCAGCTCATTAGAATGGAAGAAGTTCTTTGGAGAATTCCAGAAATCACCAGTAGCTAAGCATAAGGTAGAACATAAAAGAAACTAAAGAAATATACTGCCAAGTTTACAACCCCTACAGGTAATGAGGACTCAGCCCCAGAAGGGAACTGCAGGACGCACACAGAACCAATCTCAACACTGACAGGCAAGGATCCGGGACACCCAGCCAACACCTGTTCCCCTGGCCTTGCTTATGCCTTACTTCCAGTTCCAGTTAATCTGCTGGCCCCCTATCACCCCTAGCTTGCCCTGCATGGAGATCTGGTCTAATCCCTGGCCAAAAAATCTTATAGGAGTCTCAGACAGAGTCCCCCGTGTTTGCCAAGAGAGGTGAGTGGACATGCAGAGGGTCTGCTATGCTGGACAACTCCCCTGTCCTATCTATCAGCTGGTGAGAGTGACATGAGTGTCAGGACTCTTGCACCAATGTCAATAACATTCTTGACACACTGTGTGTGACAGAGGAGAATCCCCCAGCTCCACAGCATCTTCCCTCCCACCTTGCCAAGAGCACTGCTAACGAGAGTACTTTTCTCAAAAGAAACTGGAAAAGGAATGTACATTCTTTGCCGTAATGAAGGCCAGGGCATGGGGGGAGCTGTTTATACTGACGAGAACTTCAGCTTCTTAAGCAATCAATAATGACCCCTATCCTTCACAATTCCCACGTTTCCCTGACTATGGTGGATGTCACACCTTCAGGGGAAACAAAACAAACCAAGAAAGCAATGGCACTCTAGAATAAACTATCATAGAATAGTGAACACAGAACAAACGGGCAAAATTCTGGAGGGAAACCCTGTCTGTGCTTCATGAGAAAGCACTCCCAGAAACTGCCATCCTGACTTCGTACATTTTCTTCTTGCAAAGGCAGGGGTCTCAAGTTTTAAATAAGTTTTTAATCAGATTCATATTTCAGTACCACAAGGAAAAATTCCTAGTATTTTCTGAGCCAAAAATGTTCATTAAATAATCATTGAATCATGCACCTTTTTATGGTGTTTATGTGGGAGATATAAAAATGACTAACGTGATAACCTACACAGACAGCCATAGTCTTCATATGATTCTAACTATGCCCTGCAGGTCACTTTCCCATAAAGACTGCTGAACGCAAGTGGGACACCAGCTCAGGGAAAGTCTTTCCAAGTATTCTGGGCAGAGTAGACAAGGCAGATGTTCTAGTGAAAAAATGTATTGCAGGCACAGAGAAAAGCCAAAAGCAAATTTAGGAGAAAATAGGGCATAACCACATAAAATAATATTATATATAATGACATGTTAGACTCACTGGATCGGGAGCCGCAGGAAGGCGCTATCTGACCAGATGGGCAAGTGCACATATTTGGCCTCGAACAGAATCCGTCCCCACAAGAATGCCGGCAGATGGCTGTGGAGCAAAGCAGAGGTCTGTCAGCACATGGTTGCTTACCGGAACTTGGTCTTCCAGAGAGACCTGGGCGCTCAGCCTCCTCACACTGTGCCACCGTGACTGCATGACCTGAAGCCTCGAGTGCAAACCAACTCCAGGGGACAAGCACCCTAGCCCTGCAATCAGGAACTCCCTTCCCAGTCAGGGCTCACAACTCCTCTTAGCATTTAATTAGTTTATCAAAAGCCCAAGACAGGCTATGATGAGCAAACAAATAAATGAACACATAAAAACCTGGCATCAGAACACCCTCCTATGCTCACAAGAACCCTCTGCATATGGGCTTTCTGATGAGGGGTTCAAAATTTGCAGCCATGGTCCTGGGAGACATTCTTCTTTAATTTTTATCCCCTTCTGAGTTACAGCGACAGTCGAGGAGGAGAGTGTGGAGTCTACCGCCCTAGTTCCCCTAGTTCAGATTCTACAATCAGAGAGCCATTCAGCCATCAGAAAAAAAGACTAACATGTCCCTGCCCTCTGGAGACAAAGGCTTGCTGCCACCAAAGGTTGTGTTGGTGGCCAGAAGGGTAAGTAAGTTTATTTATTTATTCATTTATTTATTGGTGGTACCAGGGACTGAACTCAGGACCTTGAGCTTGCCAGGCAAGCACTTATTCCACTGAGCTATCTCTCCAGCCCCGGTAAGTAAGTTTCAGTGACACATGATGTACATTGATCAGAGACAAGATCTGGCCAGCACTCCTAATCACTGGTGTTCTCTTCCCCAAACACTCACAGCACCATGTGAGAGGCAAACTTGCAGCAGAGCTTAAATAACACATTGGATAGGAAACGCATCAAAGCATCAAAAGAGTTTGCGACAAGATTGGAAAACATCATGGAGTGAGCTGTCCAAGAAGCCTATAAACATTTATTTCAGCTTCTTGAGGTAGCACTTCTTAAAACAATTCTTCAAAACACTGGGAAGAGTTTCTGCTATCAAGGTCATTAAGAAAACTGCAAATAGCATTACATCTGCCTCTCGGTGACCTTAAATAAGCCACAGTGTGCCAAACAAGTAGGATGTTTTCTGGTCAAAATCAGGAATTGAGAATGCATCAGTGTTTCCAGTTCAGCAAGCAAATACTCCTGCAACAACCTCATCTCTGCAGACCACTCCCGGGCCCTCCTGAGACAGTGGACAAGGTGGTTCCCTGCTGCCCCTTGAGCTCCAACTGTCTCCTTATACTACCTGAGCTTTCTGAAAGCTGAAACCCATTTCATAGATATGGTATCTATACAAGTCCACAGAGTGCAGGTGCCCCAGGTACTGTGGTGGGGCACCTCCCTAGATGGCTCCTTCTTCCCATGCATGACTTGTCACTAGCATTTGGGGGATCTCAGGAGAACCAGGAGGTCTGACACACAGCAGAAATCAACAAAGGAATCATGGGAGGCACCAAACTTCTGCCCAGCCCAACCTTTCTTCTCCTCAAGGGTGGATTAGCTCTGGGTCTTCATTGCCCACATTCAGCGTACTTGTTTTGGGGATGCGTGTGGCCTGCTATGGCCAATGAAGTTAGAAATGACAGTGGGAACATCACCCTTGATATCTTTTCTCCCAAAATGCCATGAAAGTGATGATGTGTCAGTGCATCTATGCAGGGGTACAGCATAGGCTCAGGGTACAGAGTCATGACCACAGTGTACCCGCAGCTCTGTTCTGTGTATCTCAGAAGCCTTGTAAAGGGGGTCACTGAATTGGACTATGCCAAGGCTTGGATGAAGCTAGTCTCTTTCCCAACCTGGATTCAGAAAAAGTAGGGAAGTCATAAAAGCCTAAAAGTAGGGCTAGAAGGCCTCATTATGAAAATAGGAGTGGTACGCAGCCCCAAAGGCCACTTTGAAGACTGTCATGCAGCCTAAACCCCCGCGAAAGAAGGTGCAGAAAGACAGGTTGCCAGTCTACTTACGGACAATACACTGATTTCCACCAGGTAAGGTTTTCCATCCAGGACAACAGTAAGCATTAAAATGTGATCCACAGACATTGGGCCTGAAACAAAAACACAGAATTCCATACATATTTTTTAAAATAAAAAGGGACATGATAAAATGAAAGATGAAAAAAAATCTCTAAATTATAAAGCATAATAAACCCTGGCAAACAAAAGAAAATCACTAGCTTAGTAATTTGGAATAATGTAACACAAAAGACGGCAATAGGAACATTAATATCCATGCATCCAGTGGATCGGGCAACAAAACCTAGAGGCGCAAAACCTAGTGCATTCTACCACAATGCACAGATGTGAAACTTTAAGGAGCCATGAGTCTTACACAAACAGCAAACTTTCTACCAATCTAGTAATAAAAACCATACTCAGATTGCTTTAAATATCTAGTCTTTGAAACTATATTTTTTACACTATGGCCCAGTTCACTTCTAAATGGTACTACATTCTTCCTTAGCCCAAAATTATAGGAATGCCAATTTAACATCAGTCAGAAAGAATAAAGCCCAAAACGTGCAAATATGTCTTTAACTAAAGTCTGAAACTGCAGTTGGTATCAGCTGTGACATGAAAATAAAGTCAGTGTCAGTCTTTGTGTAGACAGATCATTACATGTCTTAGAGCGAAGCCTCCATTCAGAATGACCCATATTTAACTATCTCAGGGAGCAATTTCAGGTAAAGCTTCCACTACTCCTGCTCTGGAAACTAAACCAGCAGGAGCATCCACATGCCCAAAGGAAACCACTCATTTCATTTTCCAGCATCCTTGAGCCTAAACATTAGTGCTACTCGCTGAAGTTCAGGAACCATTAAGAAAGGTCAACAGTTTTGCAATCACTGTCACAAACCAGAAACTATGCCAAGATTCACTACTATAAACACTCCAGATCCACAGCCACAAGCCTTTAAGTTACAGCTCCATAGTGCAAAGGTGTCTCAGCTGGAGTACACACCACCCATGTTCTCTCTCTCTGTGGGGCCACAGGAAACAGTTCCTCTGAACTCTCCTCAGATCCATGTAGGACTCTGCCTGTCCCTACTCCAGAGAACCTGGAACTCTCTGCAACCCCCAGTGCCCACTTAGGCTTGACTAAGGGAGGCTGAGGTCAGAGGAGAATTAGGAAGGAAAATGGAGGAGAGCCATAAAGAAGGGACCCTAACTCCATACTCAACAGCCGGGGACTTCTCCAAAGCTAGACAGAAGATAACTGCTGGCTAGAGGTTTAATGTGTGCACAGCTTGACTTCAGGGCCTCTCTAAGGCCTACTTTATTTTCTGCACATACTAGGTAGCAACATTTTTGCCTTGTGTGCATCAGGTGAGGGTGTCCATCAGATGGAGCAATGGGCATGAACAGGTGCTGTGTCAAAAGGATAGGGACAGCCTAATGCAGCAGCAGCAGCAGGACACAGCCGTCCTGACCTAAATTCCAGCACATCTCTGACTCAGCCCAAGGAACTAGACAGGATGCGGGGAGAGACAAATGTTTTATTATTAAGACTTCTAAGTCAAGAGCTCTTGACACTTCCTCCCTCCTACAACAAAGTCATGTTCCAAACTTCAGTGTCCAGAACTTCCTGGGCAAACTCAGAATCTCTAGCAGGGAAGTGGGAGGAGATGGCATGATGGGGGGTGGGGTGGGGTGGGTGGGAGGACACCCTAACCTTCCACACTTCATAAAAGTTCTCTCCATTTGAAAAGACAGGCCCAGTCAATGTCAACTTCTGCCAAGCTTCCCACCAACAGCCCATTTCAACAGTTTCCCTTGGCTCAGCCCAAATTCAAACCAAATCTGGACTCATTTCACAGGATCTCCGAGACCACAGGTGCCCTGCAGTTGGAGGAACTGCTCTTCAAACAAAAGCCCAGTCATATTGTCTGACAAAAATGAGTGTATTTATGGAGAAAACACATATAACAGGGTGAAAAGGCTAAGGTAAAAGGTCCTGGAATCAGTCATTTCAGTCCTCCAGACCAAGATACTAAGAAGATTTCCCAAGGTATTTGAAAAATCACAACACCATGAACATTGTTCATCATTTTTAAATGCTTACAATCTGTCCAAGCATGGAACAGCTTACAATCCACAAATGTTATCCCCACAAGCGCCCAACCTCCAAAGCATGGCCAGGTCAAAGTGATTGCTTGAACTGGGAAACAGGTTGGAGCAGAGATGTGGAGGACAGTGAGGCCGCTGGGCCACAGAACAGGTTTACTACACCCAGGAAGACCATAAAGTCACAAATAACCCAAAGTCATTCTAAAATGATAAAAAATGTAAGAAGAAGGAGAAGAAGAAGAAGAAGGAAGGGGAGGAAGAGGAGGAGGAGGAGGAAGAGAAGGAGAAGGAAAAGAAGAAGGAGGAGGAGGAAGAAGGAAGAGGGAAGAAGAAGAAAGAGAAAAGGGGACGGGTCACATAACGAGCTACATCCTTGTTGTGCATAGCAATCAGCTAACAGAAAGGCTTGAGTCTAGACACAGAGGTATTAATGTAGTCAATGACGCTATATAAATGTAGTCAATGACGTTACGCCTACAGACAGAAGAGCAAACCGTAGAAATGGCCACAACTGCTTGCGCTAAGAGATGGGGACCTGGGGAAGCTGTCTGCTTATCTGATACTTCGATCCCTGCCTTGTATTACAACACGTCCCCTTCCAAGCTGAGCTGTCTTCTCAGCAGGATGCCTTCTGCCATATCTCTCTTTCTTAGGGTCCACTTTTTCATTTTCCTGCATTTCTTAAGGTGCTCTATAATTTCAAGTTGTGACGTAGTTTGTGACCTGGGTACTTTGTTTTCTGCATGGATCCTCTATAAGGAGAAATACAGCTGAATTTTCATGGTCTCAAGCCACATGATCACAGGACAATGACTGTTTCACTCTCCTTGTCACTTGCTCTTCAGTAGCATTAAGTATTTTTATATTTTGTGGCTCAAAGAAAAGGATCAGCCAGGTGCACAGCATCTCTCCAGCCAATTTGGGTCCTGAGAACTGCAAGCTAGCAGAGCCCATTCGAGCAACTGAGGCGGCGTTTCTTCTACTTACACAGAAACAAAAACATAGCTCCAATTGTAGAAATAAATGAACACCTTATTTAACTTAGAAAGCAGAAAAATATGTAAAGTCAAATGGATTATTTCTATTATGATTCATTTTATTCTAAGGTTTCAATACAAACAGCACTTACAAAAGAGATGATTTTTTAAATAAAGTCACTGTTTTGGGAATAAATGAAAATGTACCACTCACACCCCTTTCTCTGCATAGCCGTCTCCAGCATCCTGGGAAGCAAATTAAAAAAGGGTAGCCAAACAGCTCATCAGATTAAAGCACCTGCAAGCAGCAGGAACAGGGGTCAGGGGTTTGATCCCAGGGCCTGCTATGCCGGCCCCACCCCCCACCCCAGGGCATGCTGAGATGGCAATGGAGACTGGGAGTGGTGGCACATGCCTGTAATCCCAGCTCTTGGGAGGCTGTAAACAGGTGGGTCGCTATGAATCCAACCTACTAGTGAGACCCTGAACACCCTGTCACCCTTCACTAAAACACACACAAAAAAAAAGAAAGAAAATTGAAATTCAAAGGCAAAGAACTTTCTGCTCAATGCTCAACATGGTGGCGCACACCTACATCCTAGCTCTCAGGAGGCTGAGACAAGATTGCCTAGAGTTCAAGAGCAGCCTGGGCTACCTAAGTGAGTTCAGAGCCGGCCTGCACTAAATAGTGAGACCTTGCCTCAAAACCCCAAGATAGACCATTTCATCCACCAGAGTCTGTTGCTGCCACCTTCTACACTACACAAATCCAGGCTTAGGAAGACTAGACTAATAAGCCATAGAAACCCAGGTGGGAATAAATAATCACATAGTAGGGGTTCTAACCCAGAAATTCCATTCTCTGAACGACTATGTTAAGGTAAAGGCATCTTTAGAAGTCAAGATGGTGTTGCACACCACATCAGTAACCTAAAAAAGATCACAAAGGTCCATCAATAGAGTTCAGACACAGATTGATGGTTGTGAAGGAAAACTATGTTCAGACTCCCCCCGACCCTAGGTTACACTCATTTAATAGCTCAGTCTACAGCTGGGACTCAGGCCAACAGCACCCCTCAGCAAAGGGGGCCCACAGGCTGCATCTCTGCAGAATTCAGACACAGAACAAGCAGCCCGCATGTGCTCCCTAAAGCCTGTCTCAGGGGCAGCAGCACTCAGTCACATCTCAGAAACAATCAGGGTCCCTTGAACCTGTCTGCAGGGCCCATGTTCCCTAGCCAGCACCCACTGCTGAGCCTGGCCTCTCCTCAGCAAAACAGCCTCCCAGATTCCTCTCCCAGGTGTGCAGGCCTTTTTGCTAGCTGGTTTCCTGGGTGAGATCCTGAATAATCAGTGAATAAAAACTAAGGACACAAGAATCAAGAACAGTCCTAATAACTGTACATCGGTGATGGGTGTGTCACACTTCAACAGCAGACATACACTTGTGCCTTCCATCCACCCTACACACACTAGGAAACTGGGGACTCAGAAAGCCACAGAGGCAGTTCCCCAAGCGTGGGGGCACTTGGCACAGATAGCCGACTTCAACCTGTCAGAATCTTTAATAGATGACTAGAATGCATGCATGTGTGTGTGTTTTTCTTTGGGGAGAAAAAGGAAGAACTTCATGCTCAGAAAGCTGGGGTTCACTCTCCCAGGAAATGAGACCAGAACCAGACACTGAAAGAACACCTCTGTGTACGGCAAGTCTGGATTCCTCTGGCCACCACAGACCTCGAGGACCCAGAATCACACACCTCCAAGAAGACTGCCAGCTGCTCCAAAGGTGCCACCCCAAGAGCCCACATGAGTTTTGATGGCAATCATAAAACTCACTTTGCTCTGGATCTGTGCTCTGGGCAGGGGCTGGCCTCTGGCCCGTGGGCATCACTGGCTGGTTATGTAAAAGGAGCTCCCATTAAATCCACAGACAGAAGTGTATTTGTTCACCAGTTGGAACTACCATTAGACCCTCTGGGGATGAGGAAAGGTTGCCCCAAGAGAGAAAAGCCAACACATCTCAAGTCTGTATTTCTTGGACATCTGAGATTGGACCAGTGACATCATGAAAATACATGGTGCCAGAGACTTTGCCTTCACCCATGAGTTCCAGGACTCCTGTGAGCTTCCTTGGCATATTTACTCCACTTATTCAAGCCAAAGCCACAGGGTCCTTTTCCAAAGAGGAGACAAAATTACGAAAATGCAAAACAGATGAACAAGAGAGGCACCCCGAGCTGGAGCATGAGAGGGAGGCTGGGGTGTTCCCCGGCCCTTTCCTCTTGCCATTGCCTATAGAAGGTATGAGGGCTGCAAGCATGATGCTCCCCGTGCCCCAGAATTCTCCCACCAAGAGTTCTGTCCAGGGAGGTGACATCTTCTGAATGTTGTAGCAGCCTCAGGAAGCTTAGGGGAACAAGGGTGTCCTCGGTCTGAATATTATTTCAGTACTAAATATTAGCAGCACCCAAGTGGCAAATAGGTAAGTTCTAAAACTTCTTTCCACACAGAGGGATTCAGACAGTGGCCTTGCCAACAGAAAGAGTGGCAACAGGAAGTGGCCTTGTCCCCAAAGTGGTCAAACAACAGGGGCCCATGTTCCATTATCAGCCTGACCACTGCTGAAAATGTTGTCTAGTGGGAAACACTCCACACTAGCAGCCCACAGCCAGGGCCCAGCAACCTGCAACGTGGGACGCCTGGACCCCACAACCCCATACCACCCCGAGGGGCCACCAGCCTGGGGCCCACCCCACAACAAGGCCACTCAGCTCCAAATGGTGCCTCACAGCCCTCTTGAGGAGCACACGCCAACGTCCACATCTAGTTCCCACCACTGCCATCTTAGGTCAGCTGCTGTTTTACAGGCCCAGGTCTTTGTCGGCCCAAATCTTCTTTAGCTGTATGGCATGTCTTCTCTGGGCTTCTGAAAAAGGGTGTTTATATAGTGTCCAGTTTTCACAGATGGTGTTCGCTTTATACATTTCCATGTTTCCTACAAATAGCCTCTGTTTGTCACAGTTGTTCCAAATAAGTAAACTGTGGGATTTTTTTTAACTTTTTTTCTCACACCAAAATGTTGATAATTTTATTACTGAAGCCACACAATGATTCCCCCCCGTTGTCTTTATACTATTTTCAGCCATTCATAGACTGAGGTTTTCTCTGTCTAGTGAACTTCAAGTTTGCAAGCTCAATACCTAATGTAGTACCTGAAGATTCAGTGGTAAATAAAGGTTTAGGGTTTCAAAGGGACTTCCAACAAACACAGCCTAAGAGAGCAAGAATTTTGTCAGAGTAGTGAGTATTTAATTCACTGGAAAGGTAACTATGCTTATAGGAAATTAATGAAAATAAATTCAAGCCAAATAGCTCAGCGAATTAAAGCACCTGCAAGCAGGCACAGGGGCCAGGGGTCCAATCCCTGGGCCTGCCATGCCAGCCCCGCCCTGGGGGGCACTGAGATGGTGGTAATTGAGATTGGGCTTGGTGGCACACTCCTGTAATCCCAGCAGTTGGGAGGCTATAAACAGGTGAATCACTATGAGTCCAATCTGGTAGTGAGACCCTGAATACTCTGTAGACCCTTCCCTAAAATACAAAAGAAAATAAACTTAAAAGACAATTACATGTGCATTTTTTGTTTTAGAAAATTAAAATTAAAAAATCAAACATGGGGCCAGCAATACAGCTCAGCAGACAAAGCACCTGCCCGCCTAGGGAAGCACAAGCACTGGGGTTTGATTCCTGACACCACATGCCACACAGGCCCTGCCCCTGCGCACAGAGCCAGCCACCAGGACCAGATGTAGTGGCGCTCACCTGTAATCTCAGCGCTGCTAAGGCTGAAAACAGGAGGATCACTACGAGTCTGAGCTGCGTGCTTTTAAAACATTTATCTGCCAAACCCTTTCACCCAACCAGGGACATTATTGCTAAGGAACAAAAAAGAAAAACGCAGATCATTGATAAATTCTAGGTTCCTAAAGAGTCAGAGTTAGATTTCAAAACTGCAGTTGTTCATGCCATTTCACTAAATTTAGCACATCATAATACTTAGAGGCTAAAACCTGGCCAGTGTTTTTGGAGCAAAATTGTAAGCACTTACATGTAGATATATGGGTAATTTTAATAGCAATGTTTAAAATTTGAAGGAATTTGATTCCAGCAAGTACTTATCTAGCCTGCTTGAAGTCACACTATAAAATATCACAGCAATTTTTAGATTCTTCACAATTTATAAAATGACCCTGTGAACTATCCCAAAAATGTACAACTGTGCTCATTTTTACATGAGGAAACTAAAAATCAGAGAAATATTTTTTCAAATGTTCTCCAAAGAAAACATATCCTAAATCATGACTTAAAAAAAAAAAATTTGTGATGAAAGCATTCTAAGATTAGTGTTATAGATTTTTTTCAAGATTAGAGATTAAAAGATATTCCTATAAACACCCTCCAAAAATGTTCTTTTATTTTTTTTACATAAACTAATTTACACAATTTTTTTTTTTCAGTCTGGTTCTGGTTCTGTTCTACTAGGTCTATTTTTTTAAAAAGGCAATGCATGGGGAATGTGCTGTGGAAATCCTCACTCCACAAACACTGATTTCTTTTTTCTTTGTTTTTTTTATGTATTTAGTACAGGGTCTACAGGGTCTCAGGACACTGATGGGACTGGTAGTAATCCTCCTGTTTTCAGCCTCCCACACACTGGGATTACAGGCCTGCACCACCATGCCCAATCTCAATCACCAGTTCAGTGCACCCTGGATATGGAATCAGCTCGGCACTCCAGGGATCAAACCCTGGTCCCTGCATCTGCCTAAGCAGATGATTTAATCTGTTGCATGCACACTAGTTTCTGAGATGGCTCCTGCATGGAGTGTCCTGCCCTCTCCTGACAAGGTTCCTCAGCTCCTAATCTTCTCAGTGTCTCTGGAGCACATGGGTGGGGAACAATGCAAAGATTTCAAACATTGATGGTCCAAAGCCTCTTCAGAGCAGGCCCAGATCCTTGGGGCAGCCCCTGGCCATGGGTGTCCTGACTGTTGGAAGGTACTTGACACAGCTCAGAGAGACTACCAGCTGCAAGAAGGACACAGTGGCCCAGCTGATTTTGAAAACCCTCCAACTCCTTGCCCCTGGGAGCTAATCCAGGGCCTTCAGGGGTGCTGTCCTATACACAGAAAATGCAGGGATTCTACTCAGTCCAACAGCCCAGGAAGCTCTTCCTCAATTCAATCTGAGAGTTTCTTCTGGCCCAAGTGAGTGTTCTCCTCTTGACACCTTTCCACCTCCAGGGAAGATGCAACAGCATCTGTGCTTCAGCAGAATGGGTGCAAGGCACCAGCTCAGACCTTCAGAACAGTGACATCACCCAGAATGCAGACCATGGTGTCCGCATATGGAATGCAGCATGAGCCCTACCTCCTAGACAGGCTTCTAGTTCTTTGTAGCAGCACCTGGAGACAAAACCTAAAACCTGGTTCTAAGCACCTGGCTTTTGATCTGGGAGTTCTTTACCAGGCAGCAGGAGCACATCAGGCGTGAGCAACCCTCTGGCCAAAAAGCTCCAAGGGGAGGCCAGTGATCTCCAGCACCTCCTCTCAGAGTCACTAAAGCAATGCTCAGGCCTAGTTCTTCAACCAAATGGGCACATCTGAGAAAGAATGCTGAAATGAAGGGGCAAAGGTTCTTTCTGAACCTTAAAACTTCATTCTCCTCCACTTTTCATTATACCCTCATGCGAATCTCCTTATTTAAAGTAAAAGCAACACATCAGAGTGATTCCAACTTGACTTGTGGGAGAGCTCATGGGGAGCAGGTAGAGTTACAGGCCCTTGCAAAATTATTTCCTTCCCTCACTGCTCCCTTGAGTGCCAGGCTCATTTTGACTGAGTTGTTCAAAACCATCCAGCAGAGATGCCAATTTTTACTCCAAAATGTCATGAGTTTTTCTATAACCCTCAATGTCATAGGCGAGAAAAGCAGGCCCAGTAGCACTGCAGACATCCTGGGTTGTGAACCTGGCACTCTGGTTCAAGGCTAGAGGTAAAACTTCACAGTACTAGCAAACAAACAGAATTCCCCTAATACTTTGGTTAAGCAATGATCACCATGGTGGCTACAGTCACAGAAAGAGAGACTAATGACTACAAATATGCTAGATAATGAAAGGACACATGCAGAAAAGTGGTGGCTCCAACTGGATCGAGCTTCCAGCTCTAGCCAGCAACTTATAACAAATCCAGGGGCCCAGGCAGGTCACCAGCCCCACACCACAGAAATGCTGTCCTCATAGACCACGGACATATTGTCAGAAAATGGTAACAGGCAGTTTGCTGACTGGCATTGTAAGTAGCCCTTGCTACAGGACATGACCAATTTTTTTTAATGTATTTAGTACAGGGCCTGTAGGGTCTCACTACACAGATCAGACTCATAGAGATCTTCCCAATTTCTTCAAAAAATAAGAGAGAAAGTGACAGAGGGACAATCTGGAATTTTTAAACATGCAAAAATGGTATCAACCAGTTAAAAACTATGATCTCCATTTGGTTTCTGACAAATGAATCATCATTCATAAAAATGTGTGACCTCATTTAAATACTCGCAGAATATACAATAATGGTATTAAAAGATTAATGTTAGCATTCAGCAATGATGGTGGCATTGTTTCATGTTTTCTTTTTTTCTTTAGTCTTTTTTTTTTTTTTTTTTTTGGCAGAACCAGGGATCGAACTCAGACCCTTGTGCTTGCCAGGGAAGTGCTTATTCTACTGAGCTATCTCCAGGCCCCTCTTTTTTTTTATTTTAGGGTAGGGTCTATAGGGTGTTCAGGGTCTCACTACTAGATCAGACTTGTAGTGATTTTCCTGTTTACAACCTCCCAAGAGTTAGGATTAAAGGAGCACGCCACCATGCCCAGTCTCAATTGCCATCTCGGTGCACCATGGGGGTGGGACCAGCATGGCAGGCCTGGGGATCAAAACCCTGGCCCTGTACCTGCTTGCAGGTGCTTCAATCCACTGAGATATTTGCCCAGCCCTGATTCATGTTTTCTAAAGAAGTCTCTTATCTTTTAGAGATGTACATTGATACATCTGCAAAGGAAAGCACTTTTCAGGGATTGACTTCAAAATAATGTCTGGTGGAAGAGAGGAAAATAAAAATGCTGATACTGTCTCCAGTTCTGTATGTGTCTGACAGCCTGCCCATTAAACAGTTAAGTCCTAGAAATGGGGTCGGGGTGCAAAAGAATTAAGAGGCACTGTGTGCATGGACCAGCTCCTCATGAGGGACATGATCAGCATGTGCTACAAATATGTAATCAATATTTTTTTTTTAAGTTAAAGACCACCATCAGTTTTGCAGCTCCATCTGGTAGTCCTATCCACCTAGAGGGTCCTGGTCCTCTATAGCCACCACACATTTCTCTGTCCATTCTCATTCTCTTATAGACCCAACTGCAAGTGTCAGATAGCTCAACATGCCAGAGAGAGACAAGGACCCCGATGTAGAGATAACAACAGTCCAGTCCCGACATGGTTAGCACCTTGAATAGGAGTCTCACGTGTCTCAGGGCTAGCTGAGAAGGTACGAGATCATGCATGGAGGGGGGTGCAAGAGCCAACAGCTCATCCACACTTGTGCAAATAATTAGGATTCATTTGGCCTTTGGGCATACCAAGGACTTGCTGACATGCTTCTTGTTCCTAAGCCTTCATAACAAACAAACCGATCCATTAATATGAAGATGTACTGCAAAGGTAAAGGCATTGATCTGTAGGAGCTGGAGGATACTCATACCTTATATTCAGGGAACACACGAGCTGCAGGGTAGCCCTCATGCATCATGCACCAGGAAACCCCAGTGCACCATTGGAACGTCGATGTGCGGCAACGTGTGCCACCCTATTTTCATGGAGAAACCAAAAGGAAAATGCACATATGAGGCCGATGTGAGGTGAGAGACCAGGTCACCTTGTGTCAAGTGTTGGACCCTGATTAGTGGGAGCTAGAACTGCTTACAAAATGCAAAGAGGTGGTCTGCATATTCCTATGAAATTCCTGAAATGTTTTCAAAACTTTAAAAATACATATATCTTTTATTTGAAATTTATTTTTCTCCTGGAATGTCCATGGAACCCAGAAAGTACCTGGTATTTGTTTTTAATTTCTTGGCTTTTTTCAAAACAAACTTTGATTATATTGATAGTGGTGTCATTTATGCCAAGCTGGTGAGAGGCATTAGGTGAGCTGAACATTTTGAATGGCAGTTAGAAAATGAACAATATTCTGTTCAGCCACTCCTAATTTGAAGCGCTCCTGTTTTGATAGTCTATGAATGGACACGGAGCAGTCACAGCTCCTTAGAGTCTGATGCCAATCAGTTAAGCAGGGGCTGGCACGTCAGGCGTGGAGGGCTGGAAGCGGCCCAGCGCTCTGCCCACAGGAAGATAATGCGTGTGCTGTTCCATGTTCCAGGATGCTCGACCGCTTAAGGTAGCTCTGAAAGCCAACCCTGGCTGAAATCAAGAGGAGAGCCATCAAAAGAATATGAAAATATCAGAAGATTTGCAGTTTCTAAAGAGAAGCTGGGCAGGGAGAAAAACAAGGAGGAAGCCCTTCCTGCTGACTGGGTGTCACACTGCAGGCAAGTGTAAGGTCCCAGGCAAGCAACACTCCAGCCAGGGTGGGGGCTTGGGCTTATCTCAGGGTGCAGGCTGAGTGGGCCTGGCCCTGAATACGCACATGGTGAGCCCCCAGAAGCACCAGGTTGAAGGAAGCGCGCAGGGGCTGTGTTGGGGAAATGAGCTCTTAGCTGGGGTTTGGATGTATTGATTTCCCAATCTAACGTCTTTTCCCCATACTTCTTTTTTTTTTTCAGTATTGAGGATTGAACTCTGGGCTTTCAACTGAACTACCTCCCTGCCCTTTTTAATTTTTTGGGACAGGGTTGCAGCACATTAAATGGCCTGGGCTGGTCATCAATTGGCCATCTTCCTGTCTCAGCCTCCCAAGGTGCTGGGATTATAGGCATGCACCACTTTGCCTGGCTACCTGAGAAGACACCATTCCTGCCAGTTCAGGCAGAACCAACATATAGCTCAGGCCCACCAACTGCAGGGCCTTATCACTGGCCACAGTGATGTGCATGTCCCTGGAGACATAGCATGCCACCAGAGTGGTGCCAGAGACTGCGAACCATGATGCGTGCATGGAAAGAAAGGTAAGTTATCCGTTTCTGCACTGACAAATGAGAGCCATGTGGCTTGGAACTATGGCCATCTTGTCTACCCCATCATCACCACAAGCTTACTCTACTCACAGCCATTGAAACACACGTCAGGAATGATAACCACCTCGCCATGGAACAGCATGACTCCCAGGACATCACTGTGCTGCTGCTGAAGTCATCCTTAGGCCAGTCCTTCCCAGTTCCTACGATCTAAATTCCCTCCACAAAAGCTCTTGAGAAAATAAAGTCTTCATCAAGGAGATGAGGCTTAAACACTAGCTCCTCCATTAAAAAAGTGAGCTATTTGGAAGAGCAGAAGGGCTCTGTGAGGAACAACTATACACTTATTTTGAAACAGAGGAAACCCAATCTGGGAAATGGTGAAATTTAAAAATAAAGCTTTAAGCACCCACCACCTGTAAACACCACCTGTAAGCACCACAAGGAAAGTGTGTTTCCATGAAAATGTCATTTTAAAAATGCTTTGATGAAGTCAAACTGGCTTCTAGGTTTCGAAGCATAGTTCCAAGATGAGAAAGGAGAGAGCATCAGACACTGCCAGTCACCTCACCGCTTCACATTGGCTGTTAAAGAACCACTGCTGGGATTACTGCACACGCTTTCTCCTCATCTTGACCAAGACCTTCAGGAGCACAGCTTACCAAGTCAAGTGTGGTACTGGGAATCTAAAAGGTACTACTATCTCACTGCACCTGAGGACAACACAAAGAGGTGTTGCCACATCATGTTTACTGAGGATAAGCAAGGCACAGAGGTCAGACACTGGCCTGAGGAGCTGGCCTGAGGTTTTCTACTGTGTAGGTGGTTGAGCCAGGATTTGACCCCAGGCATGTCTAATGCCACACTTCCAAACCTCCCTGCCCAATAGTTATTAGCTTTCATTGAAAATGAACCCTCAGTCCTTTCAAATAGTCCCACAAGCAATACCACTCCACCCCATTACTCTGACCATAGGAAACAGAACAAGGTAATTATAGCATAGACCCCAGCCGCTAGCTCCAGGCTTTTATGACTATACTGCCAAATTGCTCCCAGCCATTCAGGAAATGTTCAGACACTTTCTCAGATTCCAGCTAAAACATCAGCAATGCCGCCCTGGGGAGCAGAGAGCTCACAGGGTGGTAATAGGATATAAAATTTGCAAACTTGAGGTCAGTGGCCTAAACTGGGGGTGTGAAGAACAGTGGTCTATGCAGGATTAAAATCTGCTTGCCTGCATGAAGGTTGCTTATCAAGACCTTCCTCACTTGACCACATGCCCCTCTGACACCAGCCCCACCAGGAAAGACATCCTGCACTGATGGAGCTTTCACCATCAGCAAGACAGCATTCCAGACTCAAATCCTTCCTGACAGCTTTCCTCCACCAGGGAGGACTTCTGATCTGGGCCCAAGAGGAAAAGAGAGAAGCATCTATGTCTACATTGTGTGAGGGGCCTGCTTGTGTCAAGCACAGCAGGGGATGCGCAGCCACTAGACACTTCTCCAGGGCACGAGCACCAAGAGGCTCAGTCTACCACCCAACAGCACAATGCCACCTAAGTCCACTCTGACTGCCTCATGGCTCCCCTTCATTAGGTAGGAAAGAAAACAAGTACTACAGATCTTCACCACACCTGAGTTTCAGCGTCTATAAATGTCCAAATCTGTTCCATCTGTCTCTCATCATTTTTCTAAAGATAAATGTCTGACTAGAGAAGAAAATCTGAGCCAAGACCTCATTTGGAAAAAAAAAAAAAAGAAAGAAATAAGAAGAGTGTTTAAAAAGGATTCATCAAAGGGATAGACCTATTAGGGTCTGGTGACAGTCTTATAAATTAGCATGGACAGGACAGAGGAGTTGTAGACAAGAACCATTACCCTCTGTGGGACAAGTCACCTAATGTCTCATGCATGTATGACGGGCTGCCTTCTCTCTACACACCCCTACTAGCTTGGCACCATTCCTGGCACCCAAGCACCTGTCTTTTTGCCATGGGCTAGCTCTCCTCCAAAACTGTCCTGTCCCGCCAATATACCATGAAGGCCTCAGGTCTCCCAGTCCCACTACCAGGATGCTGAAGTTGTCACCAGCATGTGTCAAAACTCAGCACTTCCTGTGCCCAGCCGGGTCCATAGTTAATGTGACTTCACACCCCTAACAAACCCGTGCCACTCTTTCTCTTTTTGAAGACCACCTCCTTCCATGTGAACATTTTACTTGGGATTTATTTGTTTTCCTCAATGTTCCAACTCTTCCTTGATCCCTAGCTTCACTGTCTTACTTATAGGTCAGGCAACGACTTGTTCTAAGAAGGAAGAAAAAAAAGATGAGACAATAATGAGAAAGAAAAAGAAAGGTTAAAGATACAGAAGAAAGAAAATAATTTCATTTTAAAATGAAACAAGGCCCCAACTCTGGAGTACCTTCTTTTTAGGATCAGAGCTATACCACATGCAACAGGGACACAGCATCCGTAGGGCCCACACAAACTGTCTCCCGACACCAGCACCGTGAAGTACTTGTACTATGTTTGGACTTAGATGTGTTTAAACACTTATATCTGAATGTAAGTATGACGGATAGCTTAAGAATTCACAGCCCTCACAAACACCCACCCAAATCACTTTTGTGTTGGAGCAGTTCTCCCATTCTGAGCAGACCGCTGTCTAGAACACATCTCTGGCTGAGAATGGCAGAGCTAGAAAATCTGCCCTTCTCCCTTCCACTCCGAGGGAGCTGCACCAAGAGATACTGTCACAATTATAACCAAAAATGAAAGAAAAGGCCACTGGCATAGAGTTGTACAGTCAAAAGAAACTGAAAACCAGCGTTTGCTATAGAAGAGCCCATCCATGACTCACATTTTATTATAGGGCCTACTCCAGTTTTGTTCTACGAATAGCAGGGTGTCTCCATGTGGCCACGTGGGCCAAAGTAATAGAGTTCATTAATTCTACTGGCAGGCACATCCCTAGTTTGGCTTATTGTATACAAACAATGATTCTAAAAATACCTGAGGGGAGTTACACCAACACATGTATAAAACTGATTCTGTGGATATAAATTGAAAGTAAAATTCCTTATAGAAAGAAAATGAAACATACAAACACCTATGTTAATAAATCAAGAGTCATTATGCGTTAAATTTGTCACAGACTCTTTCTTAAAAGCTCGAAGAGGAAAAGATCTTCATAATTCTTATATTCACATGAGGCATACAGCTTACTAGAAGCTATCAACTCACCCTGGGGGCTGTGCATTCTTCAAGTAAAGAATTAAGGATGGAAATGAAACCTGGCATCCTTAATACGAACCAAACGTTGTCCATGGAGAAGTCTTTATTCCCGTCACCGCAGAAATTACAGAAGAGCACCTCTGGTGCAGAACGAAGCCAATTACCTGGCTCAGGTTAGAGTATAGCTTCAGCATGGATTACCTTCTCAGACCCTCTGGCCTGCTTGTCCGAGGGGGCTCAGAGAGTCCCCGCACTTCCAGTGTGGCCCCTGCTGACTCATGATGCTGCCCAAGGCCAAACAGAGGGCACCTGACCCCTGACAGCTGCTCCAGGCAGGCTGGGGTCAATGGCAGGGGAGAAGCAAGCAACCAGGGGCCAGGGGCTGTCCTTGCCAAGCAGCTCGCACGGGCAGCAACCCTGGACAAGATCTGCTCACTGCATCTGGGATTCAGTCTCCCACGCGGAAAAATACCCTCCACAGCAGCCCAGGAAGGAGCCGCAGGAAGGCAGCTTTAGAACGGAGATCCCTGCCCCAGGCCTGAGAGGAAGGGCTTTGCTGCTGCACTCTCTCCGCCTCCGCACCTGTGCACTTAGAGCGCCCACACCAACACAAGCACACACGGATGGCCCTGTTACACCAGGCGCTGGTCCTTGTCTGACCTCCTGACACGGATTCATGAGAAACAGCGAAATGATCTACTGGGATAAGTTGTTACACAGCTACAGGATAAGCAAACTCTCGCAAATGTAAATGGCACGCTTGAGCAGTCCAGAGTCTATGCTTTCTCATGAATGGTGCCACGGGGCCCTCCTGCGTGGCAGCAATGTGCACAGTGTACTTGGTTCATCTCCTTCTCGCAGCCTTTGTGTGCCTCACTCTGTAGTCACTAGCATAAAATACCTAGTGCCCGCAACTAAAGGAGGAAAGATTTGTTTGGGCTTGTGGGTTCCAGGGGGCTCAGTCCATGGCTAGCTGATTGGAAAGCAGGAAGGGCCTGGGAGAGGATTCCTACTCTCCCGGGTGGCAGCCAGGAAGCAGAGAGTGAAGGGAGGAGCCAGGGACAAGAGCACGCCCGGCCCAGGTCGCGCGCACGTGGTCCACCTTGTGGCCCACCTCTTCCGACCTTGTCTTGCATCCCAACAGCACACGCGATGAACTCTTAAGGGACTGAATCCCTGGTGAGCGCAGAGCCCCGGTGATCCACTTGGTTACAAAAGCCCCACTCAGAACACAGAAGACATGGAGCCCATTTCCTACTTCTAGCAACGCACAGTTTTGCACACAGGCTTGCCAAAGAGCCCAACGCTGCAGACTGCAAGGTCCCGGGGCGCTAGTCTCACAGACCGCAAAATGAACAGTGCCACCCAGAGCTACACAGCACAAAGCCAGTCCAGCTACACTCAGTGCCTGTGGCCCCAAACACTGCAAGTCCTTTTCCTTCTACTACTTGGATGATGAACCTGGGGCCTTCATATTAAACAACTTTTCCTGTCTCTTTTTAATTTTACTTTATAATTTATTTTGTGATGGGGTCTGTCTAAATTGCTAATGGTCCTGGCTGGCCTTGGATTTGCAGTCCTCCAGCCTCAGCCTCTCGGATACTTGGGATTACAGGCCCCTGCCACCACGCCTGGCCCCTATATGCCTTTTCCACTCCGATTTTTCCTTTCTGTCCTCCACTTCCCCCAACTCTAGTTTACACCATGAACCCTAACCCTACTCAATCAGCCAATCCAGGTTGGTCAGACCCTGACCATGGAAGTTTTATCTATTGACCACCCACTACATGTAAAGTTCCTAAGTATCCTTAGAAATAAACAAAATTTCTGTCTTCAAGATACTCTCAGTCCAGCTGCTCATCACAGTGATCAGGAGCTGGAAAACTTTCTGTGAAGAGCCAACAAGCAAATACTTCAGCTTTGCAGCCACTCGGTCTCATCTGTCACACCTGCTTCCCCACCGCACAAGCAGCCAGAAATGACAAAGACGGCCATGGCTTTCACTCAGTAACACCTATTGCAACAACCAGCTGATGGGATCCACGTTTTGCCAGCCCGAAGACTTTTACTGTGGAATCCTTTCGACCCCATTTCCACCACGGAGCTTCCCATGGCTTATCAGAGTATCTGTCATCAGTCACTGCTGAGTCTCCCCTGTAGCAATGGTAGTGAGGATTCTGGGAAAACGAAACCACCCAAGGTATCAAGGAAAGACTTCTATCAGGCTTATTAGAGTGGAGCAGCAGTTAAATACTATTAAATACTAAGAAATCTGACTATGAAACTGGATGTCCCAACCTTGTTATGTCCCTGGAGTGATTCCTGAAACTCTGCATGCTGCTATTTCCTCCTGTCTATCCAGGCAAAATGTTTAATTTCCCCCACCTAAGGAGATATGGAAAGAATTGATATTTTTAAAATGCAATCCTACAGGCCAGCCAGATAGCTCAGCAGATTGAAGTGCCTGCTTAGGCAGACAGAGGGACCAGAGTTCTATCCCTAGCTCTACATGCCCCCGCGGTGCGCTGAGATATCGATTGAGACTGGGTGTGGTGGTGCATGGCTGTAATCCCAGCACTTGGGAGGCTGAACACAAGAGGATCACTAAAGTTCCGTCTGTGTAGTGAGACCCTGTGGACCTTGTAGACCTTGTATTAAATACAATAAATAAGTAAATAAAGTGCAATCCTGCCCAATACAACAACGCTTTGCTATTTCTTAACCATTATTGTTACAACTTAATGTAAAAACAAATTGGCTCTAAGTTTATAGGCAGCCAAAGTAAACAGAAAGAATCAAGTAATTCCTCTTTACCAGGAAGAGAACATACCAGCAAGACACATGCCAATTGCCTTGCAAAGAGAAATCCCTTGTGCATTTCTATCCTGAGAGAAACTTACTGTGCAGTGCACAAAATAGTAAGAGATTCTGTGTAATAAAATAACCACAAATCCACTCTGAGCCCCAGACACTGTGGGGAGAGGATGCCCGAGACAGTCATCTACCACGTCAAGAAAAGTGCAAGGCAGGACATTAACCTGTAACATACCTGCCTGCAGGACCCCTAACCCCCTCTCCCAGAGTTCTCTGCTTCACTTTGCAGAAATGGTAGAAAACATTTCTTACAGACTCCAGAACACTATGATTATCTAAGGGTCCTCATTTCACCATGGAGTATGAGGAATTTTCTGTGGAGTTTTACTGATACCTTAGTCCCACATTTTTGCCCAGTGGAATGAAAAACCAAAACCACAAATAAAACTAATGGAGAAAGAAAAGTTACTATTAACACTTTGCCTTGAGAATATAACCCTGCATACCTCAGCTCCCATTATCTATAAGAGGAAATTAGTAAAAAGACCCTCCCTCGGAGAGGTTGCATTAAATTAATGTCACATGGCAACCATGCACATTAGTGTTTGGCACATAAATGTCATCTATGTATTAACTGCTATTGTTCCAAGCATTATTGCAGAGGACCCTGATTCATAATGGTTGGATTTACACTTTAATTGAACTTTATCACAATGGTGTGAAAACAATACACAGTCAGTAGAAATTGTATTAAAAATGCTGAATTTTTAATCTATTCCCAGGTTAGGAAATATGTAGGTACCATACTCTCTGGAAATTCCACCCAACTTTTATGAGGATGCAACCTCATTTTAACTCGGGGAACAGGCATATTTATTTTTATTTAATACTGGACTACATACCTTGCCACTGTTGATTCCTGCTTCTTGAATATTAACTCTACTAACTGCAAAGACCTCCAAGATATTGGCTCCAATTCTGATGTTCCACAAGGTAAATTCAGGCTGGAATTCAATCTAGGCTTCCTAGATTAATGAACTCTTTGAAACCCCACTGAACAATACAGCAGATGATATGCTCCTGCCAGGATTCTGGCCTTGGACAATTTTACAATCTAACACAAAAATCAAGTTAAACAATCACGAAACACGAAACTCTCTTACACCTACCATAGCAGTCAGGCCTGATGTATTACTAATTTCAGCTTTTGCAAAGAATATCAAAGCAAAATATAATAAATTTAAGAAGAGGCTTCTTTGCTGAGTTAGTTTCTAGAATACTGTTAAACTGGTTTACCTCTTTTTGAAGAAACATTTCCATTGAAAATTAAAGCAAAAAGAAAAGAAAATTAAAGCAAAAATTCCCATCTGTATTGCCAGCAGTATGTGCATTCCTATAAACACCCTCTCCCCAAAGTTACAAAATGAGTCACATAAGTATTTTACTTCTACCTTTTTTGTTTACAATGTGGGGTTACTGAAAGCTTCTATGTAAGAATGTATCTTTTAAATACTGTGTCCCAATATTTTAGCTAAATCTTTTCAACCAATGTAACAGACAAACCATACCCCAGCAGGAGCCTTTCCCCATATTTAATTATTAGCCTATCTGACTTCAGATGAAGTCTTAAAAGTCCTCTTTGTAAGTCAAATGGACTTTATAAAGCCTACAGAACTTTTTCTGTGTTCCCTGCCACAGTTCTTTATTTTAATAACAGGCTTCTGTGTAATTAATCCCTGGGAGGCTGCCAGCACATAATCTACCCTGTGTATGAACTGTTCCATGTGTATCTAAATGGTAACAAGACCTGTGGAAAAGGCAAACAAATAAACAAAGACCAAAAGGGTGCACCAGAAGGGGGTGAGCCACGAAGCACACGGGGCTCACCTACCTATAAATCAGGGAACAAGAACAGAAGGCCCCGTCCAGACCACTAGAAACTTGAGGAAAGGAGGTCCTGCTGTAAGGAATGTTTCCCTTTGACACCGAGCTGCAATATTTCCTTATTTGGGAGCTAAAGCAATAAAGTAATCATAAATAAAGCAATAAGGCAATCATAGCTAATACTACTCAAGTACAGTTGGCTTGTACATGTGTGTGTGTGTGTGTGTGTGTGTAAAACCCTCAGCTGTGTCCTACACTTCTGCCTCATCACAGAAGTTTAAAATGCAGCTCAGAAAAATTCTTGTTAACCGAAGTACAGAGCTAGGGCCTTATTATTCCTCAGAAAGTTATTTCACCCATGTTAAGCAATGCCAGGCAAAGGAAAATAACAATACACTTACTATTTGAAAATATTTTAGAAACTTGGAAAATCTTCACTTGAAAATAGAAGAAATGGCCAGCCAAATAGCTTAGCGGATTAAAGTGCCTGTAAGCAGACACAGGGTTCAGGGGTTCGATCCCCAGGCCTGCTGTGCTTGCCCCTCCCCCAGGGCAATTTGAGACTAGGCGTGGTGGTGCACCCCTATAATCCCAGCTCTTAGGAGGTTGTAAACAGGCAGATCACTATGAGTCTGATCTAGTAGTGAGACCCTGAACACCCTTGTAGACCCTTCCCTACAATACAAAAAGAAAGAAAATAGAGAAAAACACAGATTTTTTGCAGAGTGAATGAAGACCACATTCACTCCATTAAGAAAAAAAAAAGGATTTCCTGTTAAAACAGAAATTGGAAATTTAAGCAAACAGCAAAAGCCAGAAAAGAAATTTGAGGATGCATAAATTCTCACAGTGGAGCAACTTCTACTGCCCACTGGGGAGGATCTGAAGAGGAAGGAGGGCAAAAAGACAGATAGGCTGTCACCTGGGGGAGGGAGAGGCAGGCAGACTCAGGTCCCTGCAGTGAGGGCATGGAAGAGGCAGGAGCTCTGACCAGGCAAGGTTGCAGTCACCTGCCATTCCATCAGAGAAATAGTCCAGTGCCTGGGGAACACTGGGCCAGGGCAGGGCACACACTGGTGAGTTTAGGGAAATACTAGTGAGGAGCTGAAAGGTGCTGCTACCAAAGTCACGTCAAATAGCCCCTGAGGTCACAAGTCACTGTCACCTCCTGAACCATGCATTTCCATCAAAATGGCAAATAGGCTTTGCTGCCATCACAGGGGGTTAGTTTTGGAGTGGACAATAATTTAATGAGCAAAAACAGAAATTTCAACACTCACTGGAAAAATGTAATAATACTACATAGCTGGTGTTCCTGACTGACAACAGGGCATGGTTAAAAGACTCATTCACATGAGGCTGCGGTGGCAGTGAGCATAGAGAATCTATTTCAAGTGCAGCTCGGGTTTACCATCAGATGAGCGCTTATTTAAAATCCACAGGGACACCTTCAGTCCAGAGTATCTGCTTTGATTATTTTGTACCACATATCAGCCTGTACATGCACACATGATCCGCAGAAGGACTCTGGGAACAGCAAATGATTTCAGTGGAAAGAGCCATTGTGCGGGCACTGTTCTAGCCTCATTCTGGGATGCTGTGTGCCACAAAATGCATGGGATAGACACATGCAATAACAGGAAAGTGCACCCAAGGTAAATGAAGAGGGAACAAGGCTCAGAACATTACATACATCATACTCCATGTATCAAAAGAGACGCATACACAAATACGTGTGTGTATACCTATATATGTATAAACAATTATGTGGACATGTATACATATTTATATGTGCACATATATCCCTGTAATATTTCTAGAAAATTATAGAAGAAAACAATTGCAAAGGTGGAAGGAAAATAACTGTTATCCTTTCAAATTATTATTAACCACCAAATGCAGATCAATAGCCTTATAGGTGACATGAGAATCTGAAGCGCTCATAAGCAGCTATTCCATGAATACCAAATTTTAGGACAGCTTTGTAAATACCAGTCAATAGGCTATGGTCTGTTAGTGATCAAATACCATGAGAAATGGAAAGCGGCGTTTCTCTAAAATCATTTAAAAATTGTAAGGCCAGCCAGATAGCTCAGCAGACTAAAGTGCCTGCTTAGGAACTGCACAGTAGCCAGGGTTCAATCCCTGGCATGCTGTGCCAGCCCCACCCCCAGGGTACACTAAGATGGCATTTGAGACTGGGCGTGGTGGCGTGCTCCTGTAATCCCAGAGCTCGGGAGGCTGAAAACAGGAGAATCACTATGAGTCTGATCTGTGTAGTGAGACCCTGTAGACCCTGCAGACCCTGTCCTAAATACATAAAAATAAAAAAACAAAAATAAAAACTGTAAAACCAACAAAAATTAGTGCCAGTGCAAGTAAGGGCAAGGCATGCTGAGTGGCAATGATGGAAAGCTCCATTTCTGTCTTTCCACTGGGCCTGGTACTCCCAAGGAACCTCAAGGCTGGTGACAGCCTCAGAGACAACACAAATGTCTGGCCTGACCTAATGTCTCCCAGGCAGCTGTCACCCTCAGAACTCAACCCCAACTTCCTCTCTATATTTACCCCTGGGACCTGTGCCACCAGGAATACATAGATAGTAAGATAACTCTGCACAGCAGAATATCATTTTTGAAGGGAAAATGGTGCAGTGTATGAAGTCCTTGTGACAACATAGGCAAGCCAGCTTTGTAGCCCATTTGCCCAACTTATAACATGCTGCCCCCATGGGGCAAGAAACTCCTGTCACCCAGGCAAGAGCAGTGTCTGGCCAAGCAGAGTGAATTTCACTTCCCACCTTGAAGGGATTCCAGTTTATCTTTCCCCAACACCAAGATGGCAGCAAATTCACTGTCACCATTTTCTGGGGTCAGAAAAATCATGCGTGTCTTGCCACAGCCTGAGTGCCTGTCAAGGCGAACCATCTTGTCTCTCACGAGCTCTCATAGGAACTCAGAAACAGCTCTGCTCCCCAGACTGCACTTTTTCTTTTAGTGTCTGGACCCCAAAATACAAATTTCACTACATATCACAATTCAAACCACCCACACCAAAACGGACAGTGAATGGGCACCTTCACTCAGTCACGGGGGACCCATGATCAAGCCGCAGGGCGCTCAGGGAAAGCAACAGTGAGAATTATGAGTTCAGTAGAAAACCTCTGCATGTCTCTGCATATTTATTGTCTGGATATATATATATATATATATATATATATATATATATACTCATTTATAGTCACTTCTGCTTCTGTAGAGGTCTAAACATAACCTCAGACTTCTCTTTCAATCTGAAAAAAAAAGGAAGTATATTCTTGCCATCCTTTAATCCAGAAAATCACAACTCCTAACCACCAACCTGTATAGTTTAAATCTCTCCTGCAGAAACTTCTTGGCTAACCGGGGACAGTCAGTCTCACAGGCAGATGGGAGAGGTTGGCCAGGGACACCCCTGCTAGGTGACACAGAAACCCCACAGAAGCCAAGTACACCTTCCCGGAAACACTGGCTCTGCCTGGCTCCTAGTGCTGACATCTGAAAGGTAGGGTAGCAGGAACACTCACTCCCAGGTTTTCAAAAGCACCATCCACAGAAAGGGCAGCTGGTGTGGTGGGTGAGTAGTGGGCGGCCTCCTGTCATTTTGATCTTTCTCCTTGCTGCCATCCCTCCATCCCTTGCAGACTGCCACAAGGAAAGTACTAGCACAGCCAATACTGGTGGGAAGAAAAAAACCCAGGCTTCTCTC